>KZ062290.1:6251-20461 GCA_002091835.1 Anopheles maculatus
CTTGAGGTAATGTGTCAGAATCTTTCCGAAGAAAACAATATTTTGTGTGGAAAGCTGCTCGCCATTGAAGAGGCAAATAGTAAATACGTAAAATCCATTTCGGAGCTGGAATCAACCATTGCAAAGCACATACAGAGCGAGCAGGAACTGAATGGGAAGCTAGAGACGGCAAAACTGGAGACAGAAAATGTACAGGGTGAATTGCAACAATATCGTGTTCGTGCACATGCGACATTGCAATTGAAAGAGAAAACAATCGAACAGTTAAAAGAACAGATGAACGGTGGTCGAGCTGATGATGGTATCAGCCAAAGCGATGCTAAACTGAGCAGTGCTGAGCAGATAATGCAGATTGAGCTGGAGCAAATGAGGCAAGAGAAAGCAAATCTTTTGGAGGAACTAAACAATCTTAACGAGCGCATGAAGCAGCGTGAAGCACAGTGGATGAGTAACGAGGAAAAGTTGCGGTTAACCGTTCACGGACTAGAACAAAATGGGCAACGCTTTCAGCAGCAAGTTTCTTTCGAAATGGATAAATTTAAATTGCTAGAAGACGATTTTAAAACACAGCAAAAAGAATTAGCATCGGTCCGGGAGGAACTTATTAAGCAACGTACGAGCTTCACCATGCGGCTACATGAGAAGTATGTTGATGGAGTTTCTGCTTTTTGTAGAGGAGCATTGCTAATTTATTTTCGTTATTTCAGAGAGTTGGAGAACAACAAACTTCGTAACAAAATACACACCCGACCAATAAGTCCATTGAATGTTCAAGAAGATCGGTTAGCATCGTTGACACAGTCACTAGTGCAGAAGCAAACAGCATTGGAGACGGTTACGGCAGAAAGAAATGCCCTTCGAATACAGCTGGAAAAATTGGAAGTATGTGTTGTTTACGATAGAAGTGCTCAATTAAACGCTGTAACGAATTACCTGCATTCTATTCCAGAACCAGTACCGAAATACTGCATCACAAGTGAGGCAACAGCGTGCGGTTTATTTAAACAGTAATGTTACGGATGATGGTAATTATCAGCAAAAGAGTTCTCATCGTACGCAAACTGTTGCTATGTCTCAATTTCTTTAAATTGTTATTTGTTTCAGCCAAATCGCAGGTCCCGAACTTCATGCTAGAAACGCCTTTCGATAACAACGTGGCTCGAAGGATGAAACGGGCATATTCATCGCTTGATTCAATCGGCATACGCCTAGGGGTATTTCTGCGCCGATACCCACTCATTCGTATTCTTGTGATAGTTTATGTTGCTGTTTTGCATCTATGGGTTATGTTCGTGCTTCTGTCTTCTACACCTACATAGAATCCATGTTGATTTTTCATTGTGTATACCTATATGTGTTTAAATACATGAATAATGAAACAATGTCAGAATGTCGTAAATATTTTGTTTAAAACTAGATGCTTACAACGGTTACCGTCCACATCCTTTCCAAATCCACCCTCTGTGGTGTAAATGGTTACGCCACATTACTGGTGCGCATGGTGTGGCGTAGACATTAGCAGTCAAATGTCATTCGGTAGCTGTAAAAAGTAAACAACAACAAATCGTTCAATCGCGATCAATTTTTGGTGAAAAATTCGGGATGGATTTCGATAGCCCTGACTGTGTGGAAAAGGATTTTCCCGGCCTTTATGCTTCCGATGCGAGTGGAAAAAGCAAGAAAGATGATAAAGATTGTGCGTGTACAGCTTCCCACTATCCTTGTGTGCACCGTTGTGGAGTGTACGGAAAAGTTTAACTGCATGCATTCTTGTTCCTTTTTCTCCTCCACATTCAACAGTTAGTGACGGTGATCCGGAAAAGGTCAGCAAAAAGGAACTGCTAATAGGTCGCAGAAAGGATAAGAAAGAGAAGAAAACGGCTTACGCCACCTTGGAGGGTGAAAGCTCTCCGGAAGAGGAGCTCGAAACAAAGTAAGTTTGTAGTGTTTCTGCAGACCGTGCAGGCAGAGTGCATGTGCATCCGTCACAATTACGCCGCTCAGTCGCACTTGCATACAGTGTCTTATAGGTTATACGTACTGTGAGCATGTGGAGTAAATCAATATCTCTCTTTGGCAGGAGCCCTTCGAAGACGAAAAAATCAAAAACATTCAAGTTCCCGACCAAGAGCAAGGAAAAGAGGGAAAAATCGCGCGAGAAGGAGAAGGAAAAGCCCGAATCTTCTAAACAGGAGGAAAGCATTAGGGCACCGGAAAAAGGTGAGAAAGAAAAAGATAAGAAAAAGGATAAGGATAAAAAGGAAAAAGAAAAAAAAGATAAATCGAAAGACAAAAAGGACAAAAAACTGAAGCAGGGTAGCGTCAGCGAGGAGGTACTGGAGCTGGGCGATGCGCAACCAATTTTTGGCGTGTCACTTGGATTGGCTACAGAGCGTAGCCGCTGCCACGACGGTGTGAACCTGCCGCTGGTTGTGCGTGACTGTATCGATTATCTGCAGGAGCATGGCTTGCAGAGCGAACAAATCTATAAGGTCGAGGCTGTTAAAACAAAGCTACAACAGTTAAAACGAACGTACAACAACCGCGAGGGATCCTGCGTCGGTGAGATGGACGTACCGATTGCCTGCGGATTGCTAAAGATGTTTTTGCGCGAGCTGCCGGAACCGATACTCACCACCGATCTGTCGTCTCGATTCGAAGAAGTCGCCTCCCACTCTCAAGTATCACAACAGGAGCAGGAACTCGTGTGTTTGGTCGAACAATTACCTAGCTGTAACAGAACGTTGCTTTCGTGGATGTTTATGCATGTGGACGCTGTGACACAGAACGAAGATTTTACAAAGATGAACGCGCAGAACATTGCTATGCTGCTCAGCCCAACGCTGCAGATGTCGCACCGCTTGTTTGTGGCGATACTGTGCCATTGCAGCACTCTCTTTGCCGACACAAGCTTACACAAGTAAGTATTACGTTAGACAGTTGCTTTCATCTGTTGGCCAGTGTGTCTGTCGCTAGATAAAAGGTGTATCTTTTCAACATAGTTCAAACAACTCAAGATAAGACAGAAATAGCTGTGTTTCACTAGCCAGCGAATGCTAACTGGTGAACATTATCGGCACAGACGTTGTTGAAAAAGATACAATTACACTTACAGAGATGTTTAAAAAAACTCGAGTGAAGCTGTTGTCGAGCTTTTTCTTAAAGTGCGAGAAGCTGCGAGCTCGCCCAGAGTTTGGAGTGAGGGCAATAAAATCAATCCCATTTTTTGTTTCAGGTATATTCCGCCGATAACTGCATCAAGTCCAAATTTACCTGAAACGCCGGACGAAATATCGATAGAGCTAAGGAAACAGGAAAGCTTGCTGGCACAAATTCATGCCGAAATGAATGCCGGCTTTGTTACGAAGAAACGCGAAGAGCAGCTATGGGAAGTTCAACGCATCATTACACAACTGAAGGTATGTTTGTTTGCTAAACGTTCTGCCATGACCGTGTATGGCAATCGGCAACTGTGCTAACAAAAAGCTTGTTTCTTACTTAACACCTTCCTTCGTTGCAGCGTAAATTGCGATCATTTGAGAAAAAGTCCGACTGCGTACAGAAAAGCCTCGACGATACGGTGGATGGCGATATTTCGATTGATTTAAATCTACAAAAATCGAAACTTTCCTGTTCGGACGATGAATCTTCAATAAAAACGGTGACGGCCATCTCAACCGAATCGGCAACAAATACCGAAGCCAAAAACACACCCCAAGAAACGTCTGACGAAACGGGACCAGCAGAAAGGAAAGCTTCCGTCACAGAATCTCCCGATACGGCCACAGTGAAACAGGATGGTTCGGGGGCGATGCATCAAACGGCACCGGAAGTAGCACCCCTGGTAAGCGACAAGGTAACGGTAACCGATAATGGATTTTTGCTGCTACCACAAAACCATCCGGAGTATCTTACACTGATACGGCTGCAGCTTGAAAATCAAGAATTAGTAAACTGGAAAGGTCAATTGCAGTCACGCATTCAAACGGAAAGAAATGAAATAGTGAAAATGAAGAAACTGCTCGTAGTGGATGGTGGAATTAACGTTTCTGCTGCGGCCGATGCATCATCAGTTACGGCAAGCGAGGAGTATGAGAAACTGATGGCTCATTACGTGAAGGAAAATGCACTACTCGAACAGAAACGCCAGATGCTGGCGAAGGAAATATTTGAAGAAAACAAAAATCTTATCCAAATGCAGGTGGAATTGGCTTTAAATCGGTACAGGATATAAGGAAAGTCAGGTCAACTTCTACACACTCACAAAGGATGTGTTTTAAATTGCTCTCTCTCTCTCTCTCTTTGTTCGATATAAAATTTTGTTATGTTTTTGAACTGAATTTCTGATGCAAAAAGTGCAATGAAATGCAGCAAGAAAGCGTTTAATTCATAATGGTTTGTGTTGCTGTTCATAACGATCATCATAACAATTTTAGCATAACGATGCTCTATATACAACATAACAGTTCGAACTGATATACCTTAATCGAACATGAATGCGCTTTTACACGGAAAGTATTTGTTTCAAGACCGATCAAAGGAAAAACATTTGCTGTTTCACATTGTACGAGCTTGATTTGAAACGATTCAGCTGTTTCTAGCAGAGTGTCGGGCCACTTTGTATGGGTAGTTTGATTTGAGTATCACGCATCAGGCCTGATACTGGAAGAGTGTGGCAAATCTTCGTTTTCCAATGCTATGCAGGATTGCATGTGAACCAAAAAAAAAAAAAAGAAATATGCGCGCGCACAAAATAAAAATTGTTTCAAGTGGACGAAAGAACGAGAGATAAGCATACACGCGAGAGTTATATTTTGGGGGAGGGTTGGTATATTTGTGAACTCACTACACGAAAAAAAGAAAATACAGTGTCTGAAATGAAAACTGCAGCTATGAGGTTTTCAATAATTATAATTTTAATTAGCAACATTTAAACCATCGTCAGACGCAAATAAGTTGATTTATTTATGCCGTGTTACACATCAAATATTTCTTAAACTCGCGTCTAACAATAAAGGATTTGTTAAAATTATGCGCAAATTGTGAATAGTATTAAATAGTTTTAAACTACAAGCAAGGACATATCACTTCCTTATTCGATTGCATGTGCTTTGCTCTGTAAACGTGTATTTGTGTGTGTGGTTGTGTGCTTGTGGATGAATGGATGCTGGTGGGGAGGAATGGAGGTAATGCATGTCATCGAAAAACGCACCAACTCTGTGCACGCGTGAGGGTGGATTTTGTTTATTTTTTTGTCTCCCTTTTTGCCATACACCGCATACACGTTCAACATAAACCAGACCGCGCACACAAGGATGCGGCTGGTGGAAAATCGTGCGTACCTTAGCACTTTTTGTCCTTTTCTTTCATCATCACCACTACCACCACCACCAAAGCTTCGCATCGGTTGCATTAAATGCATTGAAATGCACGAGGATCGACGACAGGCGGTAAGCTGAGCCTGAGCCTGAAAGGGAAAGATTCAAATATCCTTTTGCTTAGTGTGTTCGTCGAGTGCGTCGAGTCTGCCGGAAAGGACGGCAGGCAAAGGGAAACCGAAACCGCACACATCTACACCGCATACACGCAGAGAGACAGAGTGGAAAACAAACACAGTGGAACCAAATTCGGCAGGAGAAAAAGTTTTGCTTCTCTTCGCTGCTCCGTCCGCGCGCTGTCGGCATGACCGCGTTGTCGTGCTCCGGTAGCGGGTGCGTTTGTGTGTCCTCTCTGGCTGGCAGGACGAAAAGGACAACGATCGGTTGTGTCTGTCCTGTTTGCCCCAACGTGCTGTCACGTCACTCGTGCTCGTGCTTGGTTGCCATGTGTCCGGCGCGCGCTTTCGTGCCAGTAACGTTACACGGGGGGAGCGGGTGAAGCGTGTTAGTGGGCTGCCGGAGAGGGTGCCCCTTTATGGTGGGGTGGATGATGTTGGTTTGCGAACTCGGTCGGTCGAGACTGGCTCACCTTCTTGGTTCAGTCTGTAAAAAAGTCGCGTCCGAAGCGGTAGCCTCCGGAACGGCGCGTGTAGCCCGGCTACCCAGGAACACAAAACGCACACAGACACACACACATACACGAAACGGAGGTTTTTGTTTGGAGTAAAACAGACAAAAAGAAGGACTCGTTTCTGCAAGCTTTAACGCGCGCGCGATCCGCTGTGCTGTGGACGATAGACGAACGCGGTTAGATGTGACGAAATGATTAGTTAGGTGTTTTATCGTTGGTGAAGTTAACCGTAAGTTTGATGTTCGTATGGGTTTCGTTTCCGAGCTGCTTGGTGTGGAAAGAATGTAAATTGGGCAAGGAAGCAAGAAAGCACCTCAGCCAACCAAGATTGACTCCCGAAACCAAGATTAACTACCGGATCTGTCTGGCATTCGGGCTGACAAAAAAGTACCGGTTAGTTTCAAACAGTTTTAACATCCAGTGCGATCGGTTTTTGGTGATCAAGTGCCGCGAATTAAGAAAGTGAACCGAACCAATCGTGCAAAACGTGTACGAGGAACAATTTTCCATACCGTCCTTGATTGTGAAAGTGCGTTTGTGGTGTTGTGGCATGATTAAAGTTGTACTCCCAGCTTTGGTTATTCTTTTCCTTCAGTTTTACGAACTACGATGACTGTAGAACATCTAAACATAGTTTTTTTGTTTTTCCCTGTTGTGATTTACGATATCCCGCTTTTGTCCGGAATCCGGGGCTTATTTCCGAACCCCTCAAAACACTGTTTTTTTTTTCTTTTATCAAATGTCTTCCCACCGTTGTGCGTTGGAGTTCCCGCGATGCGGTTTACCTTTATGCTACTCCAATCTAACCATGTTCGGGCATAAAATTATACATTTCGTAAAGTCATAAATATCGATTCAACAGAAACTATAAATTGAAACAAAGAAAAAAAAATCGTCTATTTTATGGCATAAAAAAACTTTTGCATCGTCATTCAGGTGTAGATTTTTTTATTTTGTTTAATTTAAAGTGTATTTTAAAGCTTTAATTTGCGGAAGCTTAAGTGTGTGTCATAGTTTTATGTTTTGTAGGATTTTATAAAGAAAATGCTTACCCAGAATACCGAATCGCATGCGGGTTCCGTCGTGCAAAAAGGAACTTGTGAAGGAGTGATGTTAAACATTGAACAAAATAAGTAATGATGGGGACGGTGTTCATTTTGTTTTACTAACGCCAGTGACCAATATGAATCTATCCAGCGAGAATAGCAACAAGTTAAGCGCAAGCTAGTATGTGAAGAAAATATATTGTGATAAAGTAAAAGTGTGTTACAAGAGAAAGGTGGTGTAAAAATCGCCCGTTATCACTATACAACTACCTCACTGCAGTACCCGCACCTACAGTACGATCCGGATGTCGTTGGGCGAGCTTCATAGAAGTCAGTAAAAACTATAACTGAAAAAGGTAAGTTAAACAGAACAGAGTTTGCAACGATTTTTGCAGATCCAATTTGTATCAAGGTCCGACAATTGGTACTTTTAGAAATTAATGGCTTCTTCTATGATAGGAAAAAGTTTAATTTTATTTTCCTTCTATCGGGCATTCTATCGGGAATGTTTCACTCCCCCATGTGATGTGTGGAACCATGGGTAAGCATGCTTAAGTCCCTAACCTTTTCTGACCACTCGGGATGGGAAGAACCTGTGTCAATCTTCTTCCGCAGGGATAATTAGTGAACACAGCGCAGCAGCAGAGTATTGGGAGGGTTGAAAACGGTGACAGGGCCAATGAACTTTACAATAGAGTAATTTTTGCTGTTTGGGTGTTTTAACTTTACACCATCAGTATATTAACAAAACTACAAAAATCTGAATATTTTCCTAATGATTCTACGTTATCTTGAAGATAGTTCTTGGTTACGAATTGTGCTCAAATTACAAACTAACTTGAGATACGTAGAATTCTTGGTGCTCTATAACCGGTTCGGTATATCACGATCACGACAAGTGAACGAATCTTGGCAAATTGCTATTCTTCTTCCTAGTTAGTAAAAAACATTACGGTTGAATAAGTCTTAATTGGAACTGACACAAGAACATGTCCCTTTTATGTATTAGATGCACAATGAACCGGGCGGCCCGGTGGTAGATGCGACAGCAGCGCCGGTCTTCACACGGCAGGACCGGGGTTCAAGTCTCATCTGGGCCGTTCCCCCATAGTTGAGGACTGACTATCCAACTATGCGGTAATAATAAGTCTAGTAAGCCAAAAATGGCAGGCATGTCCTTAAGAGGTCGTTTGGCCAAGAAAGAAGAGGATGCACAATGAACTACTACAAACCCAAATGCATAATTAAAAGTGAATCAAGCGAAGATATAAAACTTAAGTTGATTCTAACTTCAATTGTAACTGAAGTAGATTTAAATTATGGTTAACACGGGCAGTCGTTTACGGTAAGTCAATTCTGTCCCAACTGCTACAACTGAACTCGATGCCATTTCCTGTCCTCTGTGTACTGTGGTCATCGAAACGTTCAACCAACCAAACGGCGTACCGTGGCGTTGCGCAATTTTCTGAACCATCATCCCCTTTGGCTAAAACTCTCCGCCATGCTACACTTGTCGTTCCTGTGTGTTCTCAACGGTGGATACACGAAGGGAGAGAGAGAGAGAGAGAGAGCGAGAAGTCTTATCAATATTTCTGATCAGATCATCAATAAATAAATATTAATAATTTTCCTCCAATTTATTTTTTGTGAAATTAGGAAATAGAAAAGCCTGCACCGTAGCGAATGTAATGGCCATCCCTTCCCTTCCAGTTCCGGGACCGGTCGGGAAGGTTTGCCGGGTGCGCAAATTCAGGTCCTATTTGCGTTCAGTGTTCTATGTTCGTGGTGGGCAGAAAGAGGAAGCAGGGAAGGTGTGCATGCGTGTGTACTGGAAGGTGGCTGGCGGATATTTGTTTGCCTATTTTTGGCTCTATGTGTGTGCGTGTGTGTGTGTGTGTGACGCTTTCACGTGTGTGTAAGCATAAAGACGGTTTTATTTCATATCTCTCTCTCTGTTGCCCTGCTACCACCATGGGTACGTACCTTCACTTTTATCCTTATATCATCACCTTGAAGAGCTTCTTCAAGCGAGCCTGTCTTGCGGCTGTCTTCGACCGTTGCGACTGCTTCTGGCAGCTCCATTTGCCTCTTCGGAAGATACAGTTCGAACCAGAAGGACCTGTGTGTGTCACTTTTAACAGTGGTCCGGCGTTCGTTGCCGTTGGCCGGTAACGATTGTATGAGTACGCTTTTTCTTGCACCTCTTTTTCGCCACTAGTTACAATCGTTGAAGATGGCGGAGGACCCTGAGAGGGAGGGCGGGGGTATTGTGCCGATGGAAGATGATGTTGATGACGACGATGATGATGATGTATGCCCGATATTGTGTCCCCGTGTAGGTACCCGACGGAAAATGCTCCGCCAGTTGCCCGTTGGCGGTGGTGACGCGGTAGCTTTTCTGTTATTGTGTGCGCCCCTAGTGCTAGTGGGGTGGATTATGTGCGCCTAACTAGATATTGAGAGTGGCGAATGGCTTTCGATAGATAGGCGCCCCTTCGAGCAGGTTGACCAACCGGCGAAAAACCAACGCCGTCTCACCGATGCACATCTACGCCCGCGGTCGGGGAAGACATGCTAGATAAAGAAGAAGAAAAAAAAAACAACACTAATAATAATACCACCCACGTTCATGCATGGTCGAGAGTTTCGGAAAATTTTCCACAACAGGAAATTTATCTATCCGCTACACTTCTTCGAACCTGCCAAAGTTTCCGTTCCTGTGCCACATACAGGCGGCCCCACGTTACACAATCAAGGAGGCCACGGGAGTGAGCAAGAGAACGATTGTGACAAGGAGGGGTTGTGTAGCAAGGGTAGGGTAGAGAGGGTAGCATTCGCACAAGAAGCAATGTCCGAGCATAAAAAAAACGTGCGAGTGCCAACGGTCGGTTCAGGCAGTAGTCGTACGGGAAAAATGTATCAAATCGCCATGTCATTGAATAAATGAGAAGAAAATTACATTGAAATCAGAAAGAATTGACATGATGTGAATGGTGGGTATGGGGGGGAGATACCGGGTAAGGTAATACACGCGGGAACGGATAGCGAGCGAGGCTAGCATAGATGATACAGATCTGAAGTGTTTCTTTGCCGTAGCTCGTCTAGGTTTGTTGGATAGAGCAACGGATGAATGTCACCAAGATTGAAACATGTCCTAAACCACTCGTCATTAGCATGGCACCGATCGAAACCTATTTGTTAGATCATTTCGAGTGGATTGATAATTTATAACAGCCATTCGCCAAAGTCAGTATTGTTATACAGCAACAAATATACGTTTTCACATTGTTATTGATTCTTCGTTTCAGTTTTTTTGTTCCATCTCATAAATGAGTCTTCGAATGACTCCACATGTTATTTACCCGAAAACTATCATATCTAATTACCGAGTATCGTCTGCCTCCACATATTGGCCTTGTTGTGGTGCACGTGAAGCAAGCAAACAAGTGAAGCTAATTTTCGAGGAACGTACAAAACATATAAGTTTAAGTCATCAAGTCCTCGGGTGGTTGTTTGTTCCAGGAACTGTGCCCATCTGGTATATCAAATGGTGTGAAGCGAGACTCCTGAGTAACAAGCTACATACCGTCTTGATTTGGGCAGAATTAGTTAGGAGAAAAAGGAACATTTTTTATCGTTAGTAATTTAGCCGAGTTTGTATTATTTAACGTTAGTAGTTCCTTTAACAAATTTTAGTTAAAAATGTGCCTCTTTCTTCAAATGCATAGTTTTGCTCATTACAATCTAGAGTTCGATACATTGGAGTTGAGGTAATTTGTACGCCGCTGTACATAAGGAAGCCCTAGAAAAGGGACCGAAATTCGAAGTTAAACTATGGAGATGGAAAGCAGATCGATAGGGGAGGTTTGGCGGATTAGATGCCCATTAATCTGTCCATGGCTTGAAAAGAAAGTTGATACAACAAAAAAAAAGCACGAAGACTTACATACAATTACAAGGGCACGGCAGAGGAAAACGAAGCAACGATTTGTTTTGTTCAAAATAGGAATTCTCGGGATGATTTCAAACGCACATGAAAAAAAAACCCACTCACACACACACATGCACACAAAACTCGCGTAAAATTAATAACGCGATAAAAGAATAATAACAACGCAGTAAGGATGCTGACGCACACGACCAAACGAAACCAAACGAGCGAATCGGTAAAGAAAACTGAAAAACTTGATGTAGCGAGAGATAGAAAGAGAGCAAGATACACAGAGAGAGCGAGAGAGAGGGAAAGCGTGAGAGCAGAAGAAAAATGTTCCTCCCCAAAGTCGCAGTTGGGTGAATGAGAGAGAGATAGAAGGCGAGCCGTGTGGTAGAGTCCTCGTGGAAAAGCGATGCTTCACTTATCCATCTTCAGGAAAATGCTCATACTTTCCGTTTGCTGTCCAGTCAAGCCGCCGGACCTCTAAGATGAATGTGGAAACGTATGTGTGTGTGCGAAGAAAAAAGTAAAAATTGAGGAAGAAAACTTAAGCTAAGGAATAGTTTGGAAACGAACGAGGGGGGAGGAAACACTGGCGAAAGAGAAAAAGAAAAATACGCCCGAGAGTGTGTGTGTGTGTCCGTCCAGGCGTGTTGTTGATCTGCACAAAAGTCGGAGAAAAGTCCAGTCCCTTTTGCTAGGGGTTTTCCACGCCGCTGCTCGCTGGTCAGTTTTTATCGCTAGCGCTGTCTCGCTTCGGCTGTGTTCTCTTTCTCTCCCTCTTTCCTTACCTCCCCCCTCACCCCCTCCCCACCACCTTCCTCCCACAAAATCATCCTGTTTGCCGGTTCGAAAACGGTCAAGGATGCTGAACAGAGCACACAAGGGCGAAAGAAAAGTTGAAGCAGAGAAATGTAAAAATGAGAAAAGTTTTTACTTTCGATTTTTCTTCCCCACCCCCCCCTAACTGTGTACGCCCCACACACTGAGACCGGAGTTTCTTTGCACACACGTACACAAAGATACGAGCGAGGGGAATGGGTTACCGGGCAACGGGGAAACAAAATAAAATAAAAACTGATCTAAGGATGCGTGTGTACGTATGGGTGAGCGATTGAGAGCGAGCGGTGTTCGGGGTGCGTTCATGAACGCGGCGGCGATTGCTGGAATACGCGCGTACACCGTCCGGCCCGGACTTGGTGTGTGATGTAATGGCCGTTTTCCATCCATCGTCCATCCTGGGTGTGGGGTCATTTGTGACAGGCAGGACCGTGGGGCGGAAGGCGAAATGGAACGTCCGTAGTTTCGTTATGCGAGCTAGTGAGTGTGAGTGCGTGTATGTGTGTGTGTGTGTGCGAAGAAAACAGTAAAAATTGAGGAAGAAAACTTAAGCTTAAGGAATAGTTTGGAAACGAACGAGGGGGGAGGAAACACTGGCGAAAGAGAAAAAGAAAAATACGCCCGAGAGTGTGTGTGTGTGTCCGTCCAGGCGTGTTGTTGATCTGCACAAAAGTCGGAGAAAAGTCCAGTCCCTTTTTGCTAGGGGCTTTCCACGCCGCTGCTCGCTGGTCAGTTTTTATCGCTAGCGCTGTCTCGCTTCGGCTGTGTTCTCTTTCTCTCCCTCTTTCCTTACCTCCCCCCTCACCCCCTCCCCACCACCTTCCTCCCACAAAATCATCCTGTTTGCCGGTTCGAAAACGGTCAAGGATGCTGAACAGAGCACACAAGGGCGAAAGAAAAGTTGAAGCAGAGAAATGTAAAAATGAGAAAAGTTTTTACTTTCGATTTTTCTTCCCCACCCCCCCCTAACTGTGTACGCCCCACACACTGAGACCGGAGTTTCTTTGCACACACGTACACAAAGATACGAGCGAGGGGAATGGGTTACCGGGCAACGGGGAAACAAAATAAAATAAAAACTGATCTAAGGATGCGTGTGTACGTATGGGTGAGCGATTGAGAGCGAGCGGTGTTCGGGGTGCGTTCATGAACGCGGCGGCGATTGCTGGAATACGCGCGTACACCGTCCGGCCCGGACTTGGTGTGTGATGTAATGGCCGTTTTCCATCCATCGTCCATCCTGGGTGTGGGGTCATTTGTGACAGGCAGGACCGTGGGGCGGAAGGCGAAATGGAACGTCCGTAGTTTCGTTATGCGAGCTAGTGAGTGTGAGTGCGTGTATGTGTGTGAGAGCGAGTGAGAAAAAGAGGTTCGCATCACTCACACTGATGGGGGAGTGAGGAGGAGCTGGGAGGAGTGAGAGGATACAATGATGAGATTTTTTTCTTCGCCTCCTTCGCCCCCGCCCGGTGGCGTCCCCTTTCCCTCTTCCGTTTCGGGACTTCCTGGACGCGACGTCCTATATGTCCGACGAATTTGTTCTCGGGTGGCTCTGTTTTAAAAGGCATCGCAAGTGTGTCGGTGTCTAGTTGGTGTGTGTGTGTAGATAGGGGGTGAGTGTTTTCTTTTTTTGCTTTTTGAAAAGAAAATCCATCCTATCGCCAGGACCAGGAGGGGGGGATTGTATTAAATGGGAAGGAAACAGTAAGAAACAGTTGCAGGGTGACAAGAGCAAGGCAACAAACACAAACCTGCTCATTGACGATTGAAATGTTGAAGTTGCATGCGCTCGGCAAGACGGCCCGTAGCGCTGTAGAACGAAACGAGATGAGTTATGAGTGTGTTCCTTCCTTTTCCAGTTCAGTTTTCTTCTCTTCTCATTTTTTGTTTTGCTGCTCGTTTGTTTTGAGAACATGCTTGCTAGCCTTTCGCTCGTGCGCTGCTTTCCTCTTCTCGCCCAAAAGGTTTAGAAATTTTCCCTGTGCGGAGGATAGAAATTTGCTGTCGGGCATTATACTTTTTTCCTTTCGCGAACGTGCTCACGCCATTTCTTCCGGAGAGGAAGCTATTTGTTGCCGTAAAACTCGGGGATGAGTGTGTCCTTGTCCATGCATGCTGTACATACTTTCACTTGATGTCGCTCCTCTCCTTTCTCCTCCCACTTGACGCCCCCATTTCTCGTACGCTCCATTCCCTGTTGCTTTGCTGCTCTCGCGCACGGGCTTCGCCTGCGGGTTTATTGCGTTTGGGCGTCCCGATCGCAACATGAGTCTCCGGTCAGTTGAAATCGGAGAAGCAGGAGCAGGATTTTCACTTTCACTTTTGCATGGTGGAGGGGGGGGGGGGGGGAGGGGGGAAGGAAAAAAGCTTTTTTTTTCCGT
>KZ062290.1:20600-64257 GCA_002091835.1 Anopheles maculatus
GGGTGGTGGGTTTTTTGCGTTTTTTTTGGGGGGGGGGGGGGGGGGGGGTGGGGGGGGGAAGGGGAGAAGGAAAAAAGCTTCTTTTTTCCGTTTTGCTCCCGAATCCGTCACGAGACCTACCATTTCCTTTCCTACATCAGCTTGTTCATGTGTGTGTGTATTTGTGTGCCTTATCCACTGGTAGTCGTATGTACTTGAGGAAAGCATTTTTATATGGGTCCTTTGCACGCGTGTGCGATGTCCGACGGTGACGTTGGTTGGGTGTGTGCGGTTGGCGTTTGCAACTTTTATGTGTTTCTCGGTTAGTAGCATTTTTACCTAGTGACCATTGGTCCGAAAATACCCATTTGGCATGAGGATAATTCTCGACTCGAATTGTGCAAGACACAACCGATACATAGACAATTTTTACCGACTGTGTGTATGTGTGTGTGTGTGTGTGTGTTTTTTTTATTTTTATTATACCTTCCGCCCGCAAAAAAAAACGGAGAATGATTTTTCGAAATGGTGAGATAAATGCCAAGGGCTTCTAGTCTGCCAATCTCGAGACTAGTGCTGCAGGGCTACCCTTACCAACCAAGTTCTTTACCGGCAGCACAGATTGTGAACTACAAACTGACTTTAAAAGGAATGTTCCTCCCTATCGATATCGAATTTAAAGCTGTTTACTCTTGGGAGACGACGGAGACGCACTGGAATGGTTCAGGGTCACGTTAAAGTTTTCTTCTCCCGCCGAACATCCACCCGGTCACGGTACGGGTATGGGTGATGAAGAAGGGACACAGCTTTTCACAGACACAGATGCCAAAGCATTAAAGTGATGGTTGATTTTACGAGGCGTGTACCGGCGTGTCTGTGCTAAATTTTAAAGATCACCAGTTGCGCATACGCAACGTGGGTTTGATGGTACACTTACTAGCAGTTTCGTTGCTTTCGCTGCTGGAAGGCACGTGGTGTGCCAGTGTTTGGGTACGCTTTAAAGTTTCCCGGTACATTGAGTGGGGGGAAAAACAGAATGACTTTAAGGATTTTGGCTTTGGGTTTCGCTTCGGTAGTTCTGTGAGGTTGAAATTTTTGTTGACATTTAACACTAGAACCGCCGGACTTTTCAACCTTATTAGAACCGCCATATGGGACAAATTTGTCCCATTCGTTATATGCGCATATTTAGACATGTTTATTATAACCCAACGATTTCTTGTGGTTAAATTATTAATATACATCATAACTATTTATCAAAAAAGCTTTATAAGCAACTTAATCAATTAAAAATAAACGAATTGAGATCATATCAACTGCATTCCAAGGATATCAAGGCACGTTTTCTCTACATTAATGTAAAATTACAGTCCTTTTAGTGGTATACGCTTATAATTAGTTCTTAGAGAGTTAAACGACAGTAAATTTAGGCTTATAGCTACAAATTGTTTAAACAATCAAGTGATAAGTAGGATTTTTAAACAAGTTTTTTTGGTCTAGCTTTTTTGGGTCTACGCGGGCGTCTGTGACTCCCTTTCAAAACATTACAACAATTCGATGTCAATACAGCTCTAAATGGCCAAAAGCAGATGACAAACCATTTTGGAAAGCATAAAGAACAGATTGTTAAGATTGATTAATTATTTCAAGCATCTATAACAATTCTTAAGGTTTCTTGGCATCAGGACAAAATATTACATTGCTTCATCAGAACCTGGCTCATATGAAACGCATACGACAAGACATTTGAACCTGGCAGCGCTTACGAGAACCTTGACTTGACGCAGGCAAGTTAGTTTTGGCTCTTTTATTTTCAAAGTTCTCCTTTGAAAGTTCTTAGCCTAACTTGAAGAGAAAATCGCGTCTAGATAACTAGATATCTAGTTTTTTTTTTGATTTCAAAAACTTCGCTTATTCTTAGGAGGTGAAAAAATGATCACAAGTGACGTTTCTTCCTTTGTTTAAGTACGGATCTACTAACTTTTTGACTACAAAATCTTCAAGCCTCTCCTCCGCAGGACGTTCATCATGTTTGCCGAGGTAAGGAAATATGTTGATAACATAGTAAGAATCTACGTCAACAGTCATCCAATACTTTTGCCCATACTTATCCGGCTTTGATACCATAAACTGTGTAAATAGACACCTCGTCTTGGATGGAAACAATTGTTCATCGACAGAAATGTGAGGACTAGGCACTTAATTGCTTTGGCAGTTTAAAACAAATCTTGCAAACACATCTGATATCAGAGAAAATTTGTCGGTTTCTCAATCGTTCCGATCTGGTCTTATTTTCGTCAAATCTCAGGAACCCCTTAATTTCGCGAAACCTATTACGCGACATAACATTCTTGGAGAACGGAAGTCTATATTTTTCGGACCACATAAGATCAATCTCCATTCCTTTGGACTCAGTAGCTCCGCGAATGTACAAAATCACTAGAAATTCATCCAGTTCAGCAAGAGACAAAGTCTAGTCTTTAATTTGCAATACTCTTCTTGCTTCAATTTCAGTGCACCTTCCAATTCGATATAGAATATCAATTATTAGACGCGTTGACAGCAAGGACACCAGCCATCGCAACGTATTTTGCCTATGGGACAAAATTGTCCCATATGGGCGCATTCGAAAGATCGTTAACAGTAAATAAAAGTCAATCAAATTTCAATGACCTGTTATGCCGGCCAACAGAATAACACACCATTTTCGAGTGCGATGGGACAAAAAAGTCCGATCGGCGGTCCTAGTGTTTAAAGGGGTTTAAAATTTAACTTTGAAAGCTTTTCCTGATTTAATTTAAATAAAATGAAAACTTTATTCAACGCTTTATTTCGTCGTAATAAGTACGAAAAATGTGTCATTAAAAATCATCAACATTCTTCTCCCTTAGAAAAAAAAGAAGTACTACCACACGCGCCCCATTTTAATGGAAATCAGCATTCACGTGTTATAAATTAGAACCACCTTCACCCATTCCCCGAAACCTCTAGCTTTTCCATTAATTTCATTTTCAAGTTATGACCGTATCGTTCATTTTTTTGCTTTTATTTTACAAATCCCACCCAATCGCTCGCGAGACAATAGTGGTTGAATTAGGATGGAAATTGTACCGCCCGGGGGGGGGGTATTTAATTTACACATACCTTCACCGCATTGCCTATATGGGGTGGTAAAATAGTAAGCGAACGATCGATAAAATTAATTTAAATAAATCCAAATGTTTCGTTTCTATCCCAAAGGGGTTTTCTCCCCCAACACGCCCAACATGCCCACTGCGTTCATCACCATCAGCCATAGCTTTAACACTGTCACGCTTATTTGCGGATAAGTAGTAGCCAGAACGGGGGGGGGGGATAAAAAAAGGAATCTTAAAACAGAACTCTAAAACAGCAACTAATCATAAAAACTAAATCTAAACTATCGCGCGACGAATTGGTCAGGTAAAATAATGCTTTCCCCAAGGCGTAGGTTAAGGCTTGGATTGTGTTTTCCGGTCCGGCCACCCGCCTTCCAAACCGTTCCAACCCGGCTCGGATGGACGAAACATCGGGCCGTCCGGTACGGGCTCGCTGGAATGAACGACGACCCGACCGGGTTACAACGAAATCGCGTGCTCACAATTATTACGCCCCTAATGCCTTCCATGGTTCTTTAAAACCGAAATAGCGTTTAGGTTATTTTTCATTTATGATATTTTCATTGCACCCACCTGCGGGCGCGGGAGCTCCCACCCCACCCCCCACCTTCCCTGTGATGCCTGCCCACGGGCACGGTTAGGGACAGTGTTGCCGCCCGACAGTGACGACGATTAGGTTGATGATTATGGTTACGACGATTTTAGGGTGGAGCTCACGGGTGAAAAACTGCGCCGTCGTCGTCGTTGCCGTCTCCCGTTTTTTTTTCCCCCGTGGTGCTAAAGGATAAAGGGTATATTATCATTCCTTTTTACATTTTTGTTGTTATTGTGGCTCGGTTCGAAACGGTTCGTTGTTTGTTCCGCCCAGGGGCCGAGGAACATCCTCCAGTCATTAGGTGTAGTCCTCGCTACCAGGGACCACTGTCTGACCGAGTGACCGCCGATGATCGTTAGCATTCGGTGCGGTTTGGTTGTAATTTTCCAACGTGAAACAAAACAGACCACCATTTCGTGCTGGTCATTTCGTTGTAATGCTCCTCCTTCGCCTGAAAAAAGGGGCTTTAAAGGACATGTCCGCTCGGTGGATTCTTCCCATTTTGACAATCAGATTAAATTGAACCTTTGTTTCGGTTTTGGTTTTCTACCATTTCACCGACTTTAATCAGGGAAAGTGCGTTGAGAGCGGTCTTTCAGTTCTGTTACCCTCCAACAACGAAGGCACTGCGCCGGACCGGTCAAGCCTAAGAGAATGTCTAACTCCGAAGGACTTTTGTTATCACGTTTGGCAGATACTTTACTGCCATCCGGTTGTGATGTGTTGTGACATATTTTCCCCCGCTCTGCACTGGAAAAGTAAACGAATCTGTGCGATTTTCAGCATTTTATATTATTTCTATGAACACAAATCAACCCTTCAAGGTCCTATCTTATCGCCGGACTCCATTTCGGTGCTCGGGCGTACTTTCGGACGTGTTTTGCTAATCCCAGTACGTATGATCCTGACCGGCTACCAAATTCCATTACATTCGTTTGCACTATGCTGTACACGGTAACCGGCGTCTCCGTCACCGTACATCGGGGGGGGTGGAAAAATGAAATCAATCAATACTTTATTACGTTACGTCACCGATGGTTGGCACTTTTGCTCCGTACAGCAGCGGGTAAGTACCCGAAACCGTATGTACCGATCCCATAAGATGCAGGGGCTTTTGACTTATTTGTTTCTGCACAACACACAGCGGCAAAACAGACACGAAAGGGGATGATTACATTGCTTTACTGGAGGTAACTCGGGTGCCCCTTGCATGCGCATACCTTTTTTTTCAATCTTCACCTTTTGGGCCCGGTTGTTTGTGGTGTTGGTGTGTCGTTTAGGAATTTCATTCTTATCACTATTGTACGCAGCACACGAAACATTTCACAAAAGACTAAAAGAATAAGTTCCAAAAGTTCTTATATATTGCCTTGCTAACCCAATACTTGAGTTTTCTTTGAGTGTCTATATTAAAAATCTAATTTTCCTTGTTCCACATATTCTCAGAAACATCTTCGTTATTTGCAAATGCCCTCCCCGAGATAGCTCGCAACGTCTAAGAATATTATGCTTCCCCAAAAGGCTCCAAAGAAAAAAAGAAAATCCTCACAATAGCTCATCGCTACCTTCCGTACAGCCACAGTTGAGGCGTAATTGTGTTGGATGGTCGCTCTTGGTTTGCAGCTTGTTGCAAAATAATTTTGCTAATCTGATCACGTATCGATATAAGGTTCATTACTATGTTTCTGATTTTTTATTTCTCCGTCAGTCGTCGGGCCCTGAAGCAGTACGCCGGGTAGAATATTGGACTGGTGGTGTTGCTAGGGTTACGCTTTTGCGGCTGAGTGCATGGCAAGGCCACGGTATCCATCCATTTTCCTTCCGCAGGTTCCGCATATAAGGACAGCGTCGGCTGGGAGGACGGAACAGGACGGTTGCTTGACGCAATCTATAAACGGTACATATTGAATTCTCCAGCACATAATCCCCCAGGTAGGAGAGCTAGTGCCTAGGCAGGCAGGATTATTTTTTATTTGCCATCCCAATGCAACGGAAATGCAAGACATCGGGGATAGGACACATCGGCAGGCAGCAGATCGAGGATGGTGGTGAGTTGTGCGTGAACGTTGCGATACGTCTCCAGGCCTGAGATGCCCGGACGATACGACATTACGACAGATAGGGGTTTTTGTGCACTGCACTGGTAAACCTTCAGCCAGATCGATAGTGTGAAATTTTAGCTCGCTACAAGCCCGTTCTTTGTCCTGCAGCCGGCCGTAACTGGAGAGCTCGAACAGTTTTCGTCAGCGAAATCCAATCAACACACCCCGGGCTAAAAGCTAAAATGTATGATAAATAAGCGCTCGCAAAAACACACAGACACACAAAATGGCACACATACACATGTGGGTAGTGCGGGAGGCGAATATTTTGCTTGAATTTCCTATGTACAATAAATATAATATTTTTAATTAATTATAACTCTCGCATGCGTGTGCGTGCGAGGTGATGCTGCGCGTGGCTGGGCCAAGTGTGTTGGCGTTATGTCTTTATGTGCGTCGGCCCCGGGGGTCTGGGCATCTGGTCTTGGACGGCCGCGCGCGTTCTTCGCTCTGCTCTGCACCCACGGGAGGGCGAAAGACGGGACGCGTGGACGCGACGAACGACGGAAAGACGATTTTTCTCTCGTCTTTATCATGTGTGGTGTGGTGCGGAGCGTGTGCGCTCTGCTCTGCACCCACGGGAGGGCGAAAGACGGGACGCGTGGACGCGACGAACGACGGAAAGACGATTTTTCTCTCGTCTTTATCATGTGTGGTGTGGTGCGGAGCGTGTGAATGCTTTGCTTGATGGTGTGTGCGGCCTGGAAAGTTGTGCCTATGGTTCGTGCTTTTCCGGGCGGCCGTTTGCCGTTGCACGTTTGAGCAAATGAGTGAGTGTTTCATATTTCGGTAGATGTATAAATTCTCTACACCGCAGGCTGCTGTTAATGTTTATTTTTGCGTCCCGGCCTTGTGTTCTGTCTCCATTCGGCAGATCGTTTTTATGTTAGTTGGTAGATCTCTTCTTAGTGCTCTCTCTCTCTCTCAGATTTTTTTCGTTTCTTTCTTTCTCGATTTATCTAAAATTATTATTTTCATTAATACTTTCTTTCTTTAATACAACATAGTAATCAATTATTTATTTTTCGGGATTTATTGCATTCTTTCTAATGTTGATAGGTTGCTGTATTATTCATTTTCAACATAAAGTCATAAAATCAGACTGTCTCCTGCCTGTCTTGATCAAAGCCCGTCCAGATAAGAGTGTTTTCTTTCGTAACTAAGGTTCGAATATATGTCGCCCCCTAGTTTACGGAAAATTTTGCTTAAATGCAAGGACAAAATCTCTACCAACCCTCCGACTTTGCTGCCGGAGATATTTGTTTGTTCGTTGATGGGAGTATGTGGCGTTCCTCATCCTTCCATTTAGAATTTTGTACGAAATCTTTATTGACAGCTTCCCTCGTTTGTACGAAATACCTTTGTCCATTTTGTTCCTATCTTTCTAATTTGCTACACTATTTGAAATGATGTTTTATTTTTTACTGGATTTCCCTTCTATGTTATGGGATTAACTTGTATATTATGCTAATTATGCGAACTAAAACTGATACTCTATAATGTTTCATAATATTACAAAACAACGGCCTGGTGCGAAAATTAACTAGTGAACATCTGCAGTTCAGCAATTATTGTTCAAATTAAGGGGATAAAAAAAGGCACGGAAGTACTATCACCCATAATTATGTGCCTTTACTAGCTCCAACTATCAAATGATTTAAAAAATATATGTAAAATATAAGCCACTTTGGACGGTCGTGTGCACCCGTCGTACCCTGCCCGATAGTCATAATTTCGATGTCGCGAAGCAAACGGGTGGGCATTCGAATAATTTTACGATTGATCTCTTTGCATAGAAATGGCTTCATCAGCTCATTGGTCCTGACGTATCTTTCCCATAGTGAAGTGTCCCCGCACCACTTTTGCACCACCACACCGGCACGCCCCACGAATGTACGAAATCGCCGACCGCCCCACGTTTATCAAACGCGACGCTAGAACACTTCCGTTGGGTCGTTTTGATCGTTTGTGAACTCATTACATTCAAGCCAACCGATAGCTGGGCCCAGCGAGGCCGGGCCAGGCAATCGTGCTTACCACTTCATCATCAACACCCTCCTCCGTACGAAGACAAACGCGTTGTTTGCGTGACTGAAGTCCTGGCGCTTGGATGACTTGGGCCCGTTGGTTGGGCCCCGGCTCGCTTCATTCGGTGGTTTGCTGTGTTTTGTTTTGGATGCCTTGCTGTCTGTTCGGTGGCATCGGTCGTTCGGAGCAGGTGCCTGGACGGTACGTGGCTTAATATACTCGCGGCAAACACCGGCCAGCCTAGGGTTGCATAGGCGGAGAGAAAAATTAAGTTTATGACTATTTAATTTTTCATACGACCTGCTTAAACACTCGCTACTTTATGTCTGCCGACGATTTTCACCAAACCATCAGGAAAAGACGTACTACGCAGATTATAATAATGAGTTAAAGGGCAGTTTATTTAGAGGATATGTTCGTTGTACTTTATTCCTAGTATTTTCAAAACTTAAACCAATTTCTTTGGAGGTTATAATTCCTTTTTTTATTCCAAACAAATTTAAGTTCCGCTTCATTCGCGGTATTCTAACATTAGAGCTTACTTAGTGGTGTAGTCATCACATTGGTCCATCCAACAAATTAGGTGGGTCCGTTTCACTAAGAAATTCAAAGGTTCTCGATCTCTCGGCCTCGGTCGCTACAAATAGAAAGTAAAAATTAATCCAACTTTTCCTTCTCGTTCGCTTGTGAGCAGTGAGACTGACTGCTCTTATCTTACGGCAACTCATCCTACCACGGGGTCGATGAGAGTTGGCTTCCTCTCGCATGTCCCACCTGTACACTAGCCCATGGCAGGTATGCGAAAGTGGACACTGTTCTCTATCCTTTCGGCATTCGTGTTAAGAAAAGCTGGGGTGGGAAATCCACAATAAAACCAGCCCGTTCCTTTTTCAAAGCTCGCGCTGTTTACGGGGCAAGAAGTGTGTGTGTGTGAGAGAGAGAGAGAGAACGAAAGAGAGTGATGAAAAAGAAAAAAAAACATAACAACGACTGGTATTCCAGCCGTCGATAGCTCCTGGTCGATCGCCGCGGAGATATGTTCATTATGGAGAAATGACATTTGGTGTTTATGGCAGTGCCGTTTATTAGCCAATGGTTGCTTTGTTTTATTTTCAAGTTTTGCCTTTGCTCGAAACTTTGCTCAGTGTCTGGATAGAACTAGAGATGAAGAAAAACGGGCAACAAAGGAATATTTCCTGCAGAAAACAGGCATTCCGGATGTGGCAATGTGTGTTGATGGAACAAACGCGAAAATAAAAAAAAAAAACATTGTTCCACCTCTCCAGTTTATGAATCGGTAAAAATTTTACAGCATCAAATTCCATATTTATTTCTATCACCGTATTCGCTTTTAAAATTTGTCGTACGTGCGTTCATTTTCTACTGCAACTACATAAATCATCACAAAATTTGTGGAACGTTTTACCGATTCGTTACTAAAGAGCTCGCGAATTTCTTTTCATACAAACCGCGTCGATCGACGCGGCAATGAGCGATTCATTTTCCCCTTCAAATTTTCCCCATCAAAATTATAGCGCTTTCCCATAAATGAGAGCCACATGAGTGACGATGAGTGCAAAATGAACCGCTTTTTGACAGCGGCGGCGATCGACCAGGAGCTATCGACGGCTGGAATACCAGTCAACATCTCCAGAACCTTACGGTGAAGAGAAGCGAAATAAGCTGCTGCTGGCGTACATTAAATTAATATTTATGTAATTTCTTATTAGGCTCTTATGTGTTTAGCTTAATGTGCGCTGTACACATTTAGGGAAGCATAAAAATGAATGTGAGCCTGTCTAATGCAAATCAGTTGTGTTGGTGATATCGGTCGGCGGGTTGGAGTGTGTATGTGTGTTCGTGTGTGTAACTTCCAAAAAGTTTTTACGTTTTCTGTTCCTGCTAACCAAATAATTGTCTATCTAGTGGGCCATGATGAAATTAACTCCCGGTGGGAAATGTATAAATTAATAAAACCATGGATGTTTAAGGTAGTTATATGAAAATTACTTATTAAAACTTGTTATGAAAAATAAAACACTTCTTATGTTTACAATCTCTATCACTATTAATGATAAAAAGTTTAAAAAAAACAAAACATATAACTGTGCACGATGCTTGCGATATTGTTGGCAGTAAAGACACATTATCTATCTCGTACATCACTTGCCAGATCTTAATATTATAGGCTCTAGTAGCACTCGTACATCGGAAGGCTTTACAAGAAACTCCACTTAAACACGATTCTTTTCACAAGGATGCTGAAATTTATCGATTCGCACAAATACCGCTCCATTTTGATACGCTAACGTAGAGAGCGGGACTCAGTATCAGTTAGAACGGTTGATAAACAAATTTTTGAATAATTTTATTACAATTTTCATCATTTTACTCTTCGTTCTATGTTGATCCCATGTTTCCCAGATTAGACAGTAACCATCCACGCATAAAAAAATATCATAAATTAACGTCAAAATCTTACGAACGTTAACATATGCAATAGACCTGAGAAGACGTGTACGCATTCGGCATGTAAAGAGATGAAATAATGGATCAGATAAAGCCACGCATGGCTGCGATAATCGTGTGCAAGTTTCGTGTACCGACAATGATGAGCTTGAAGATAGTACCATTTTCATACATAAATTGTCTTGCAACCTCTCGTGAGCCAACCTCTCCAGCGGGAACTGTTCTTACGTTGCTGACGCTGGAACAGGAATTAACCGGGGAGACGGATTTATTTCTTCTTCGTTCGACAAACTCATCGTACATCCATCTTGGCGGCTTTCAGTGTAATTCCAGCACCGCCAATCTGTTTCATTTATCTTCCTTTTTCAGCTATAATTCATCATACGACTGTTTATTCTTTGTGAAATATAGTTCGACAGACAGCAAAATTGTATTTATTCGGTTCGTGATGAAAAACTTCAATGAGAGATACAATAAACCGAAGAACACGAAGGGAACCGGAAGGAATGCATTGTTCAGATTTTGTATTTAGTTTTTCAGTTTTTAGTAAATTGAGTGATCAGTTTTTTATGGCTGCAGATGTCCTATATTGATCTTCGGTACCAATAACGTAATATTTAATTGAATAAGATATTAATCATTTAATATTAAGCATTCACATGAACGTTGAAACCATTCAAGTAGCAATGGATATATTTTTTACTGTAATAGCTTGTACTAAATTGTGTTGTGATAACGTGTAACGAACTGTATCATGCTGTTTGCTTATTCAAAAACAGTAAATAGTAATCGCCCATCAGCGGTCCCACCGTAACACAGCCGTAACAAACAATCTTCCCGAGCGAGGGATTTCCCCGCGTAACGTACATAAGGCTTTCAAAGTACATAAAATCAAGCGGGGAGAAATTATTTTAAAATGCTCTCGAATGATGCAACCTGTTGCGAATTTCTTCGTTCCCTCTGCATCGCATACGCTACCGCCAACTCATGGAAAACAAACGAGATTTAGGGTACGTGGCGCGTGGAAAAGAGCAGGACAGCAGGATACGATGCTGGTGGTTGGTGAGCAGGCTGGCGAAATGATTATTTGAAGTTGAAGAAAGTCACGAAGGCAAGGCACCGGTGGCCACGATGGCCGGAAACGCGAGAGGAACGGATGAAAATTGGCTAGAATCCTTCGCAAGGACGAGTGCCAAATTCGAGGGTGCGATGCGAGAACGGTTTGGTGTTGACTTTAGACCTTCCGGACGGTTTTATTTCACTTTTTTTTAAGTTCGATGCGGAGGCGGCGCTCGAGGAGTTTATTATGTTTTTTAGAGGACGATGGCGGCTGGCACGCGGCCGTGGGGATGGGTTTGAGATGGGTTTATTGTTGTTTGATGTCGTCACCGGCTTTTGGGTTGCCGTTGTCGATGAGATTGTAAAATCTGGGAGGGATGAAATTTCAAGGACAAGGTCGTCAGACTTAAAAAAGGGGTTTTCGGTACCGTCGGCCAGTGAACCGTGTCTGAACGGTATCGGAATAGGAATGCGGGTGTTATTTGACCTAATTTACAGTGTAGCTATGTTTGCCTTGTCTGTCGGGTAGGGATGTACTGATGATTTTGGGTTGGCTTGGAACGTATATTAGCGTGATTGTTTAGAAAATATCTAAAGCATGGACACCAAATTAAGACATACTTGAACACTTTAAATTTGAATTAGTGTTGTATACAGGTGTAATAAAAAATTAATGAGCTTACTTGGAACAAATTAGCAGTATTTGTTCTTAAGAATTCAACCGAATTTGTTGCTTATCCTGATAAAGCAATAAAAAGTGCGCAATAAATTTTGGGCTGCTCAAATCCGAATGTAAAGTGGGACAGCAAAACCATCAGTACAGTGCTTCCCTACTACAAACAGCTCGGCGAAACGTGCTGCACATGGCGCATCTGGAGGTTACCAGGTTGAGGAGTACGCCTGCGTCTTCACTTCCAACGTACAGCGAGCGCATTTCTGCGAAGCGCCCTTCAACGAAGGCTAACATTTTCTTCCCTTTCAATCGGTAACGTCCTAGGAAAAAGAGAGCGTTCCTTGGTATGGGTGGAAAATTAAAAACTCACTCACCAACACCAGTGCGCGATGCGTTACCACGAGCTTTCACTTTCGTCCACCATATTTATCCTCGCAGTATCATTTCGCTCTCCCGCTTACAGTCGCACACATGTGGCAAAACGTTGAGTGACTTTCGCTTTTCCAATATGCACTCGTAAAATGTGAGTGGTAAAACAGTGAAAGTGAAAGCCCGATGAACAGGCAGGCAACCAAACAAAAACAAACCATGCCGGGCGGTGTTTTGGTTTCGTGAGATGCCGCGGTAGGAAAATGAGATACTCCCCTCCCTTGCTGCATGGTGAGCTGGCGAGCGAAAAGTCCGATGTTAACTGTGAGCTCCATTACGCTCGGAGCAGCGGGGAAAAATGGATTTCCCCTGTTTGGTGGCTTTGTTTGCTGGAGAGAAAATATTGCAAATTTTAAGTACGACACGGTGAAGTGTGATGCGAATTAACAAAAGCATATAGGTTGGCGTTAATAATAAAGTTTAGCAATTATTTGGTCCAAAATGGGTGATAAGATGTGCACAGCAGCCTATATTTAATTTGTTGTGTAAATTTTTACTAAATAAATTATAAAAAATATTTTTAAAACAGAACCAAATATTGAAAAAAATATTATAAATCTAAACAAAAAAATAAAAATGTATGTATAACATTTTGTTTTATATTTCAAGAATTGTACCGAGGTATAATTTTGTCCCCCACATTAACGCAGGATGTTAAAATTGTAGCGTATATGAAAACGGTGTGTCCGTGTGTATGTGAAGCGCAAGGCCAGCCAAAAGCCGCTGCCTGCACTTGCTGGTGGTCGCACACACGCCACACACACGCAAACGGCCACATACATCACACATCGATGCCGGAGAAGCTAGGAGTAACATTTATGTGTACGCGCACACACGTGTGCGCCTTCTTTTTCGCTCGTTATCGTCGCCTCTGTCCAATGGGTCCCCCCCTTTATCTCACCCGTATGCTACCTTTGATGCTGCGAGGATATGAGGGTACAGTGTGCTGATGATGCTGCTGCTGCCTACAATAAGATTCGCACGAAGTGAGATATTTTGGCCAACCCTGACGACCGACGAGCTGGGCAACCAGCTTGGGAGCGGACCGAGCGGACAGAGAATGGACCGAAGGCAGCGATTTCCTGGAAAATGCGGCCCTGCTGTCTTCATTTCTCTACAGCTTGCTTCCCCAT
Organism: Anopheles maculatus; assembly: GCA_002091835.1. NCBI lineage: Eukaryota > Metazoa > Arthropoda > Insecta > Diptera > Culicidae > Anopheles > Anopheles maculatus. The sequence goes on from KZ062290.1 coordinate 34,205, forward strand.
TTTCTCCGTTTTTTCACACTTTTCCAAAAGAGAAAGTAAGAAGGAGGAACTTGGGCGAAGAAAATTAGAAGCCGCTCGCAGTGTAGATCCTTCCCAAGAGAAGGGGCGAATCGGGTGTTGCGAAAGGTTTTGACTCAGTGTGGTAGGAGTGTACAATTCAAGTCACTTATTAAAGTTTCCTCCTGCCGCGTTTTCTTTTTTTTCCCCCACTCTCACTTGCCGGTTTCCACTTGCACGCGTGTGATACCGAGCACACCCTGAAGGGAGGTCTGTTTCCTTTAACAACGCGCAAGCACATGTGAGCGCGAGCGAAACGCGGCGTAATGGAAAACATGCTCCGTTCTAGTTTCCGATTCCGAATTTCCGAGTTTCTTCGTTTGTATTTTTTTGTTGTTGTTACTTGCTCCACTGTCGGTTCGATACGAAAGGATGTGGTATGTGGCTTTAGCTGTGGATGTGAGGAAGTGCGACCGGTGAAAATGACTTCGCGTCGATGGATGTGGCCGGGTCCGATCAATTGAACGGGAAGTGGGCAAGTCATAAAACGGCAAAATGCGGGGCATGAAGACAGAGCGCGCCATTAGGGTGGGTGGTTATGTATGCCACGATTGTGTATCTATGCCAACTGCAAACATTGGCTTGTCTGGCGGCTGGACGCAGTATTTGTTTATTTGCTCACTGTGGCTGTGGAGCACGGCATAATGAATTATTTGAAAAAGTCGGAGTGCAGAGTGAGAAGAAAAAAAACGCACCCAGGACGTTTCGAAGCCTGGATGTTTTGCTGTTCAGGTGCTTTTCCTTTTTTGTTTTTCTGGAACGTTCCCAATGCGTAGGTGAAAAATTAGTTCACGCATTTGAACTGGGAGAGCGCAGGCTGGATGGAGCGAAAGTTGTGTGTGGTGTTGGAAAGAAGTAAGATGAATTGCGTTGCTTCAATTATACAGTCAGTCCCACAAATGATCGGGGTAGTGTATTGAAGTATTGTTCAAATCATTCGTTGTTATGCTTTTGGTCCAAATTGCGAAGTCTAATCTAATTCCAATAATTCTCATTAGCTATCGATTGGGGCGTTGTAAAAGTTTGCTACAACTTCATCCAGTGCTGTAGTATATGATTTACGTTTTCGTTTTAATTGAAAACTTATAACTTGGTCTTGGCCTGCTGCAACAATCCTCGATACCGCTCACGGTCTAGCGCCGTCGTCTGCCAATCCATTATCCCGGCCGTTCTGGCGGACGCATCAACGCCATCACTCCATCTCAGTTTGGGCCTACCACGCCTCCTCTGTCCATGCGGACGGCCTAAAGGACTTTACGGGCTGGGTCGTCCGGTGCCATTCTCATGACACACATACGGGGCCAAAAATCCTTCTGAGCATCTTCCTCTCGAACGCGGCTAAAAGGGTTTCGTCAGTTTTGGACAGAGTCCATGTCTCAGAGGCGTATGTGAGTTCTGGGACTATAAAGGTTTTGAACAGTCCCAGCGTCGTCCGTCGCGACACGTATTTTGAGTGGAGAAGTTTCCTCAGGCTGTAGTATGACCGGTTGGCAGCCAGCACCCTTGCGCGTAACTCAACGTCTATGTTGTTGTCGGTGCTGACTTTTGACCCCAGATAGGTGAAGTTTTGGACAACTTCGAAGGTGCGATCACCTATCTGTACATCATCCCTGCGTAAATCAGTGCTTGTTAGCAGGGCCGCTGGTGGTGCCACCATCATTTTGGTTTTTGCCTCGTTGATCTCCAACCCGAGGTTCAGTGCCGCATGCTCGATCCTTTGGTAAGCTTCTGCTACATAGGAGAGCCTCAGACCAATGAAGATGATCCCCGAAGTTTCCACCTCCGAGTCTCGGATGGCCCTCCGGAGCGCCAGATTGAATAGGAAACAAGCAAGCCCGTCTCCCTGGCGCAGACCCTTGGTGGTAGCAAAGGACCCTGAGAGTTTTCCATCCACCTTCACCTGGCATGTGATGTTGGTCATTGTCATACGTACACGCCTGGTAGGCTTGGCCGGGATTCCAAATGAGCTCATTGCGTCGTATAGTTTTACCCTGGCTATGCTATCGTATGCGGCTTTAAAATCAATGAAGAGATGCTAGGAGTGTAGCTGCTGTTCTGCCATCTTCTCCAAGATTTGCCGCATGGTGAATATCTGGTCAGTGGTTGTTTTTCCGTTTCGGAATCCTCTTTGATAGTTTCCAACTATCTCTTCAACGAATGGGACAAGTCTATTCTGTATAACTAGGGAGGGAATCTTGTAGGCGGTATTCAACACCGTAATACCCCTGTAGTTGCTGCACTCTAGCCTATCTCCCTTCTTATATATGGGGTAGACGATGCCGAGATACCAATCACAAGGCATCGATTCGCTATCCCATACCTCAGTAATGATTTGATGAATTTCCTGTTCGAGTGCTGCACCTCCGTTTTTGATCAGCTCGGCTTCTATTCCGTCGGTACCTGGTGCCTTGTTGTTCTTGAGCCGACGGATGTCCTTTCGTGTGTTCACAAATTCACATTTCATCAGTACGAAAATATTAGTTTGTACCAATGTAAGCAAACCATCGATTTTCTTAGGATACTTTTTCAACCTGCAAACTGGACAATAACGGCTGTAATACCTGTGCTCCGAAAGGTTTTAATTTTCTTACCATTTCAAGGACGCATACGATTAAAAGTTTTGCTGTGACACTTGGCTCCGCAGCTCTAAATCTCGTCCCCATCGCAGCATGAAGCTAATGAGTCCGACTCCGGATAGCCATTGCGCCATGCGCTCCGCTTTCGAATAAAAACAATGCATATTCATTTGGAAGTCACCGGTATCGTGCACGTTGAGTGAAAAGTACCCCGGGTGCTTAAAGGCAATTTTCCTCCGCACTTGGCGCCGCTTTTCTTTTTCCTTCTCATACGAACACCATCATACCATTCGTGTTCGGGTACCCGGTGCTTGGTTGTAACGGTTCACTTTTGCAGGATTTAGGCAAGGTGTCAGTGTCAGTAACTCTGGTGAGGTGAGGTGTTGAAATGCTAGGCGGAACGGGGGACGGGGACGCGGTGGTACATAATTTTTGAGGATAACACCCAGCAGCTGGCGCATGCGACGCAACTAACTAACCGAGCCGAAGGTTCTTTGTGAGGTTATGAAAGTAAAGCACTTCGTAACAGCAAGCGTAATGTCGTAATAAAATTAGTCGAAATTGGTGACCGACCACCGAGAGCAGTGGTGGCGCTCCATTTGAGACTGGAAGTTAATTTTTAGTGAGCGGTTCGAACACCGCCGTACACGCAGGCAGTTGTGGTGCGATTTTTGAGCAAAGGTGAGAAACGAAGACTGTCGTAAAATTAACCACCCGCGGTCGGACGTCGGTGGTCATTGGCAGATTATCAGGTAAAGTCATTCGGGTGGATGAAACTTTCACTAGAGCTTGAAAAGGGGAGGGTGTGAAAATAGTGTCATAGTTTATAAGAAATGGTCATACAAGGCTTAAGTAAGTAAACTAGCTGTTTGTTTTGTAACCAAATATCAAACAATCACGAATCAATTGCAGGCAATAATCGTGGGTGCAATGGAGGGAAGCAATACTAAAAACACAGCAAATGCCAAAGACCGCTAGGAATGTTGGGAAATAGGTTAGGATGGCATGCTTAACTTCACTTGCTTTTTTTTTAATGGCAGCTTAAGGCGATCTAAATGCGGTAAAAATTTACTGTCAAAAGTGAGTCAACGCCAACATGGGCACGACTAGTGAAGAAATGAACAGAGCAACATGAATAACATGACTGAGTAAGTGTGTGTGTGTGTTTTATATGGAGCTATTTTTATTTAAATTTGATAGTTTGCTTCCATAACTATCAATTTATTCAAACGACCGAATGGCGCGGAGGTACCATGTTCGTCTTAAGTTCAAAGCTCGGGTCTGAAGGAAAAACGGGAAGCAGAACACAACAACAAAAAATCGTAACCATAATGAATGCATTAAAATATAACTTTATTATTATAGCGTCCTGTGTAGAGTTGTTTGTGCAGCCCCATCGAAGGCTTTCGTTTTTCAACTGTTTTTTGTCCATTCACTCTCGCTTGCTCTATGGCGAGATTCTTTGGCCATCGCGTTCCTCCACCGTACGAAGGAAGGTTTGACGTTTGTCAATTGTTTTGTTTATGTCCGAAATGGTCGCATACCGGGGGCTCTGTTTTTTTCTCCCCATTCCTCTGGTTTCACTGCTTGCAATAGAATTGATTTTATTTTACACGGTTCTTTTTACATATTTTTGTTTTGTTTTACTCGTTGTGGAATTCACATTGCGCTCATTGAATAGGTAAATAGTATAAAAAAGAGGACTAACCACCAAGCAAGCTCTCTCGATTTTTCATAGCATGATCTACTTTTTTTTTCTTCTTCAGTTCTTCCCGCACACATACAGTACACCACCGCATTGAAGGGTAATAAATATTTATATTTCACTAGTACACCGTATAGCGTCTGCCTGGTGGAACCTGCCTGGTGGCTGGTACAATTTCGCGGCTCTAAAAACGCCAGAAACCAAGTTTGCCCGGTGGGTGGCGGCTGTTTTCGGAGGGTTTGTAAATGTCCTTCACAAACCGTTCCGTAATGTCTCCCGGAACCGCTGGCACATGCCGTGTCACGTCTACCGGTGGATTATCCTTAGTTGAAATCCAATAAATTTTGGCACATGCGATCGTACAACCGTACCGGAGTAGTTCGCAACTCGTCTACCTAAATGTACGCTCCCGTCTTGCACTTTCGGCTTGTCCTTGCCTGTATACTGTTTTGAATTCTTAATAATTCCTCCACGTCCTCCAGTGATGGGCCACTGGGCTCGTATGTCAGCCACGGGACGTGCTTAGGACAATTTTGAAGAAATGCTTGTGGGTCTTCCTTGTCCGGTACGCTTACGCAGGATAAAGAAGACCGTTGACTTTCCAAACCGCTTGGCCGTGTGTTCCAGATTTTCCCCTATGGAGGAGTTTTTTTTTTGAAGGGCGTTGTTTCAACGGAGGATTAGAATCTGGCCGATGAACTAGCACCATTTACAAAGCCGCGGACCAACCGCGCGGGTGCCGCGGGTTATTACACTACGCAGGGTGTTAAATACCGCAATAAGACGGAAAATGAACGCAGGCTTTGTGTTCTGATGACGTTACGAAATCCACTAATTGAAAAGCTGGTATTGATTTCTTGTGCTTCACTGTCACCGGTTTGGACGCTCTATTCCTTGGCACAAGAAAATTATTTGGAGTTCTGGTGCTGTTCGACATTGCCTACATTTATGCCCGCGAGGGCGTACCCTGAAGGGGGTTGCTAGGCTAAATGGCCTGTTCCTATTCCGTGCGTAAACACTTTCTATTTTATTGTTTTTTAAACTATATCCTTATTTCCCTATCTTTGGGACACTTCTTTTTTCGCATGTAAGTCTGTTTTCGCTCTTCTAGCGGGAGGCAACTTCCGCCTCGACCGCTGCGGCTTCTTCCGAAGCACTCAGGCCACGGTCTGCGGCTTCTTCCACCCGTTCGTTAGCGCGGTTGCGCCTTCCAAACGGTCCGGTTGCATTATCCGCGCGTTCTTGGTCGTCTGTATCGTCGTCGTCGCTGCTGCTGGATGACGATGGAGCTGGACTGCGTTCCCCATACAGATGTCTCACGTCCTGCAGCGCCTGACGCCTTCTCTCCCTGAATCGCGCCTGCCGCAGCCGAAGATCTGCGCGGCGGGCCGCAGTTCTGGGTGATGGTGGTGGTGATGGGGGACGTCCAGCTCCCGCTCTTTTCGTTGTCGTGCCCTGGCTGCTCGGCGGCTCGCGTTCCGTGCTCGACGGATTTCTGCTCGCCGTGCCTCCAAGTCGGCAACATCCTCTGCATACTGCTCGTTGCCCTGGTATGCTAGGGCTGCCCGCTCGTCGTCCCAGGCTTGTTGAAGTTGAGCCGTTATCCGCTTAGCAGCTTCGCTGATGCGGCTCCAGCTCTCGGCGTCGCGCAGTAGATGCTGCTGGAGGTTTTCCGGACGGACGGGGTCCGTACTTCCCTCGCCATGAAGCTGCTGACGGACTTCAGCAAACCTCGGGCACTCAAACACCGCGTGCTCCGCGGTCTATGGAACTCCGCTACACCACTGGCAATCAGGGGACGATGTGAAGCCATTGTGACACAGGTAGTCCCGGAAGAAGCCGTGTCCGGAGAGGACCTGGCTCAGATGGAACGAGACATCTCCATGCTTCCTTGACTGCCAGTTGCTGATGTTGGGTAGTACACGGTATTCCAGGGAGGATCGAACTCAACAGCAGTACAGAGACTTCAGGTCAGAGGGGATCGCGGATTTCGGACGATAACCTAATGATCATCCCCAGTGATTTGTTAGCCTTGCTGATAACATAATCGACAAGGGAGTTAAAGGACATCGTCTCGTCTAGCCACACACCTAGATCCTTAAGAGAAGATACATGACGTATAGCTGTTTCACAGAGGGTGTAACTAAACGGAATCGCAGGGGTTCTGCTAAACGAAGTCACACGACACCAAACAGAGAAGGAATTTAGGACGGTTTGGAGAAAGCAACAGTCCGCAGACGAGGTCACAGGAAGGAAAATCTTGAGATCATCCGCGTAGAACAGAAAACCTTCGGCGGGGAGGATGTAAGTACCAGTCGTTGACAAATAACATAAATAAAATGGGACTAAGGACGCATCCTTGAGCGACTTCCGAAGAGCCTACAAAGGAGTTGGACAAACAAGACAAAACTCTAACTCTATATGATCTCGAACATAGGTACGGCTTGAGCCAAGACAGTAACCGACCATCGAACCCAAATCTTTCGAGTTTGGCAATCAGCAGATCGAGAGGAACACTATCGAAGGCAGCACTAAAGTCGGTATGTTCGATAGAGCAGAGGATACAAGCAAGACACATGAGATTGGAGGAAGTTGTGCGTTTGGGAATAAAACCATGTTGGCGAGGGGATAGGTGGCCAACAATGATAGGAAGGATGGAGGAGAGAATAATCGATTCAAGGATTTTACAAGGAGCATACAGGGCGGTCACCTTTTTTGAAAAGAGGTTGGTTGGTTACAGTGATGGCTCATCCAATCCGCATTGAAACGTCCTCAAACATTTTGTTAAGAATGCATAGGTAGTGCAGATTGGTATTGGTTCAACTTCACAGCAACAAAATATACTCGATTCTTTCAATTTCATGCACGCGGTGCTAATGCTGGTGATGGTGGCAAAACAACTCAAAGGACCCGTAGCACAACGCCACGCAGTACCGAAATTAACATAAATGAAACGAGCCCGACCGGGTCTAAAAATGGAGTACAGTTTCCAATCAATCAGTGCAATAGGGGTGCATTAGAAAAGCGCGATCCCGATCCCAACATGGTCCGATCCCATTTGCCGCACCGTAAAGCATAATCCCGAACCGGAGCCCTGGCTGTTCAGCTGAAGGAAAAATTAAACCAATTCTCGAAGAGATCCCTTCACCACACGCTGACCGCGACCACCAGCGTATGCATATGGGCAGCAAACACCATTCACCGTCGTCTGTTGTTGTAGTCGCCTTTTATGTACAGCTCTCATTATTCGATATGACACGCGTCCCTAATGTGCGTTGATCGGCTGCGCTCTGTCCCCGGGTTGCTTTGTGATGCGCAGCGGCAACGGTAGCCGGGCAACTGCATCCTCCCTTACCGTTCCACCGCTACACGCACCCATATTCGCACAGCACTTTTAATGGGATTTCTCTATTTTTTCACCCAAAAATCGCGTTTATTTTTCGGAAAAAATAAGGGAGAGGGAAACGCATTCGGGATGCGTTTCGTTACTTTTTTTTTTTTTCTTTTCTCTGCGAAGGACCAGCCCAAGGGGGAAAGGTTGAATGCATCGTTACTATTTTTTGGAATTCAATATTGTGCTTTTTCACAGAAATTCTTCAGTATCGGACGGGATAGCGTATGCAACGGAAGGCAGTGCGCGGAAATGATTCGCTAGCCTGGACTGGTTTTTGATTTTAGCGATTTTACGTGTGTGATTCTTTGTGAAAGTTGTAATATTTTTTTACGCAAATAAAGACGATAACAAAGTACAGCAAAATGTAAGTGATAAAAATGAAAATTGTAGTGCAACGTGTTGAGTTAATGGTATGAAATAAGGACATGGCGTTATTCGTATTTCGAACGAAAAAAGCAACCAAATACCGTACAATACCGTACACGTGCTAAAGAGTGGCAGTTTCTTAAGATAAGAAAAACTGTTATTCAAGTTTTCAATTTAAAAAAAAAACTATTTTCAGTTGGGAAAACAGTGTTCGAATCGGCCAGTGTTTGTAGACGGATGGAATGGATGGAAGTTTGGTTTTATGTGTTTCCGTTTTATGAGTAGTTTGATAGTTTTCGTCATGTTTTTGTTTTTTCGCTAAGATTCCAAAAAAACTAAACTGATCTCATCGCAGAATAAAAACCCACATTCAAATGTTCGATGCGTATAACGCGTATTCAAACAAAAACCAACGCGCCCTACAACATCTTCCGCTTTTCCAGCACAATTTGTAGCCGTTAATGCGGAGGAAGATGGAAAGTGAACCGTTCAACTCCCATTTTTCATTCGACAATCGTGATAGAATCCAGACTTTGCACTCCGTTTTTATGTGCTCCACTCTCCGCCCATGTCCATCTCGCATCTCGTGTCCTGAAAAATACCGTCGGAGAAATATGTAGATTGCGAACAAATCGGTCTCGGTTTTTATTTTTCCTGTCTGGCCGGCTATACGGTGGGAGTAAATGGTGGATGGGTGCCACAGGATGTGAGCCGTTACAAGGAAGACACCACTTTGATGGTATGCAGCGTTTTTTTTTAAATTCAGGAAAGGTTTTTCTTTTTCGTTGTTGTCTTTGTGTATTATTATTATTTCCTTCAGGCATGGTGAAGACACAAAACAACACCCGTTTAGTTCGGGAATGGGTGGCGCTTGGATGGCAGGAGAAAAATTGGCCCAGGACTGGATGAAATGCCTGTTTTATATTCGTTGCGAAGTTTTATATCACTTTGTAAAACTGTTTTTCTTTGACATCGTGTTTTTCTTCTTTTTTTGTTTTGTTTGGTTCAGTGAAGCTAAAACATTGCGATGGTGGGGAAGGTTGCATCTTTTTATGTAGAAATTTGTTTTGTCCTCCAGATTGTCCGAGGGAGGGATTTCCGACAGTCTGACGCCGCTAAAGTGATAAAGAGTAGTTGTATGTTTTTAACCGATAAAGTTAGTCCTGTGGCATATACACTTGCAAAAGGTATGTAAAAGCGAATTTCGCAATACAAACGTGCTTAAACTACACAGTCTTTACTGTTAACAGCTGCAGCAATTGTACGATTGCATGCAGATGATTTGTTCATCTGCTTTCAAATTCTACCATTGATTTCATTCATTACCATTCTACCTTTGTACGTGTCGTCCACGTGGTGCAGAATGTTCGAAATCCGCTCTAAACAAATTACCCGAAGGGATGGGGTTTTAAATACGTATCCCTTTTTTCTTTATTCCTACCTATTCTCGTGTTTAGATGCTACAGTGCGTAACACAACTATAGGGCCACTTGTTTTTTTTTGAGAATAACTTTAAAAGTTGAGAAGATAGATAAAATTGATGTTCTACAAAAATGTAAAGAATAGAAAAATACGGATTTTGATGTATTTTTCATATTTTTACGCACATTAATACTATTTTTTTCTCAGGGTTGAAAATTGCTCCTTGTAACATAACTATAAGGCCACCAACAAAAATCCTTTGTTTTTCATGGAAATTATCATTTTAAATATCGGTAAAAATTACAATTAGAAAGAAATAGACTCCCGTTTAATGTAAAAACAATTTTAAACAATTTTTTTGTAATGTTTGGTGAACTTTTAGAGTTTTTATACATAATTTTATATATTTTTATTTTTATAATACAATATTTTTTTTTTCTTGTGCATATTTTGGTCCCGTTATTTTTGGAGCATAAAACTATCTAAAATACCTTTCCAAATATGTACAAACATCCCTGGTACAGTACCCATAGCATGTGCAGGAGCGTAATAAACGTACTTAGAAATGAGCCTATTTGCGGTGTGCATTGATTTAAGTGCCTCGTGAACTTCGAAACCCAAAGATAAAAAAATGGGACATAATGAGGAATATTAGGAAATATCAAAAATATTTTTTACAGATTTTCCATCAAATGTTTCTACTCAAAATTTTTCAAATCCCTACTCCGGACACCGGACAACATTACCATGCAGCGGGAAGATTTGGAATCGTATTATGACTCAGCAGTATAGAAGCGCCCAACATGCTGTCCTCTGTAAAGTGTTGAATCCACCACAGATAATTGGAGTGGCGTGGTAAACAGACTTGCGATTTTTCACCCATAACGTAGAAGTGTGTGCTTATTATGTATGTTATTATGACGGAGAATGTTTGTTCTGTTTCTAGAGAATTTTGCATTTGACCGGATTTGATAATAAAACCGGGAAAAAAGTTTTATATATAATTCTAACTAACTCTAACCCTCAAAAGGGAAAATCATAAAACTACGTTACGACACCTTCATGTAACGATTTGTCTATGAATCGCGCCCCATCATTCAATTCGTAACAGTGAAAACAAAATTTAACTAATGGCGGTAATGACACACACACCATTATGGGGCTTTTCGTCAAACAGTGATGACGAAATGTCGTACACAACACAGTACACCCATTGTGTGTACATATGGTAATGCTGTATTTTAAATATGTACGATAACGAAGGCCAAAACAGAGAAGCAAAAAAACGAAACTTTCGACAATTATATATTAATCGGTGCGCGTTAGGGTCTGGTGGTTGTGTTTTCGGTCCCGTACAATACTTTCCATTGGGGAGGCGGGGAGGCTTAAAGGACGATTCGAAGAACGACTGTTTGGCTGTTTTGGCTTTATGCTTTTCTAATATCAACACTCGACATGTTTTCGTTATTCATTTTACTTCCTTTCCCATTTGTCCCGTCAGAATGTCAGCGGTACCGGTGACTAATAGTCGACCACCGTCTCCCCCTAGGTGGCGTATCGATTGGGGGCGAGTGGTGTAGAAAGCGCGATAAGAGAAAGGTGTCGCTTTTTTTGTCACGCTCTAACCCACAAAGTTTTTTTTCCACCATTAGTGCGCCAAACGACTTTCAAACCTAACACTTTTTAGCCCACATGCTTTCTGATTACAGCAGCCTTTATCTAGCAGGTGGTGCAGGTGCAAAAGCGGAAAAACAAACCAACCGTCCGGCTACAGCTGGCTTCCGCTATCAGTTTGCCGTGAGCCGAAATAAAATCGAAAAATATGTTTATCTTTCCCGCGAACACGTGCCGGCACCACTGGCGACATGGGCCGGGCTTGCTGGTTTTACTGGTTTTTGGGTTTTATTTTCTAACCAATAGGTGAAAACCGATGGGGAAACACTTTTATTTTGGCACCTTTCCGTTCAGTCCGTTAACGAGCAGAAGGTTGCTGATCGATCGATTCACAGGAGTGGTTGTAAACCTGCTGTAATTATGACACCGTTGCATACTTCACCAGATGTTGGGCGATGGTTCTGTTTGTTTTGTTTTGTACCAATGTTGTTTTATACAAAGCGATACTAATTTTACTTTGTTAAATCATCCCGTTAAATAAACGACCTTTTTTACTCTTATCTACTTCCAGTGATCACCAATCACGATGGCTGCCTCAGTCTATGCAACACCGCCACCTGATCTGAGTGGCGAGGAAGCCGTTTTGAGTGACGCGTCGAACTCTTCGCAAACCAATAGTTCGCACAGTTCTACGTTGAAAGCTTCCAAGCGTACGCTCTCATCATCATTTCTAAATGCGGTAACAACGCAAAGCAGTACCACTACCTCACAGCTCAGCTCCGACTCGCTGCCGGATCTGTCGAAGAAGCGACGCAAGCAATCGATGCCGATTCGATTTTCGGCCAACGGTACGGCCATCGAAATACCAGCAACTGCCGGCTCCGAAACGGTGGTCGATATCGATGAGCGATCGCTGGACGGGTGCCGTGCAACTGTCAAAGATGTTCCAGAAGACGATCAGGAGCGAACGGATGCCGACAGCTCGCCGAATCCTACCAGCCCGGCAATGGAAAACGGCGACGACGAGAGTGCAGCGTTGCTGGAAGAGCAGCAGAACAACTTTCAGAAAATATTCCTATCAAACCTTAGTCAATTACAGCAGAAACACCTACAATTGCAGCAGCAACAACAGAACACCGAAGAGTTTCTTGCCCTAAGCAATCCGGGCACGACACTTTCCGAAAACTTCCTAACCTCCAAGCTGAACAACTTCATTGCAATGAGTGGAGCGCGAGCGGATCATGAAACGTCCTCCGTACCCAGAAGTGACGATGAGCAAGAAGTCACCGACGATCGTACACAATCCATCGACGGCGAACCAGGCAGAAGACAAAGTCGCGAACAGTCTCCTGTGCGGAAAAATGTACCATCCTCCGAGGGTGTCCTGAAGCCGCGAGAAACCGATCCCGAGCGTAAGGCAGCGTCCCCATTAGAAACGACGTCGATCGCTGTGTCGGAAGGCGAGGAAAAGCTAACTGAACAAACATCTACTACCACTAGCCCACCAAAGATTTCTCTCAAGAAGGAGCTCCTGATGGACCCGGAATGGGATGGTGAGATTCGCAGCAACATGCCCAAGGCGGAAGACTGGATATCAATTGCCGGTTTATCGTTCCCATTTCCGCCGGAAGCCGCCGCAGCACTGTCCGCTTCGGGATATCTTCCCCAGCTGCCACTGTTGGGTGTGCCGACGGTGTCGGCGTTTGGAACGTCCGGTGATGGTAACAATCGCCCAGGAGTTCCACCGTTGCGCATCTTCAATCCGGAAGCATACTGCGATTTATGCAACAAGGAGTTTTGCAACAAATACTTTTTGAAGACCCACAAGGCGAACAAGCATGGCATCTATGAACCCGCGCCTGGCAATGGAAGTTCCGACGTCGCTAGTTCTGCACTGTCGGCCATGAATAACCCCTTTAACCCAATCCATCAGCTATCGCAGGTATTCCAGATGCAGCAACAGCAACATTCTAGCGCTCCTATCACTGGCGAACAGATAGAAAAGCTCTCCAGTCATCACGCTGCTCCTACCGATACGGAGCGTTTGCAGTCTCAGGCGATGCTGCAATCTCACGCACAATCTATCACAGCCAGTCAGCAAAATCAACCAACTGTTGGGAAAGGGATGCCACAGCTACCGATTCGCACGGCTCATTCTCCAAAGGTTTCTGTGGTACCAAATCCAATACAACCCACCGTCTTTTGCGACATTTGTTTCAAGAAATTCAGCAGTCTCAGCGCAATGCGCAAACATCGCAGCAAAGCCCATGAGCTTTCAAACAACAGCCATCAGTTGCAGCAACAACATCAGCAGCAGCAGCAGCAGCAGCAGCAACAACAGCAACTACACCAGCAACAACAGCAGCAGCAGCAACAACAACAACTTCAGCAACAACTTCAGCACCATTTGCAACAACAGTATCATCAGCAAATGCAAACACAACAGCAACAGGCAAAGCTCGCTATCGCCCGACAAGATGCATCAGACTCCGGGCTAGACTCATCGACGGGTGTTGCAGCTGTTGGAGGACCACTGCAGCTTCCGGATGGATTCCGAGAAAACTACACCATCGAACAGGAGGATGCTACATTCACTCCGCAACCGCGCAAACTATCGCCCCACTCGATGCAGGCAGCAAAGGAGGCAAACTTCTCGGCAGACAAGTTGCGTCGGCTCGGTGTCGTCAATCCGGAGGCATTCTGTGAGATTTGCTGCAAGGAGTATTGTAACAAATATTTCCTGCGTACCCACAAATTCAAACGCCACGGCATCCTTCCGACAGCGGACGAGCTGAAGGACGAGGGTCGCCAGCCGTGGGCACCGTTCCTGCAAACGAGCCCATTGAACCTGATCATGGGTGGTACGGCGGCTGATGTGGTCAATGCGCAGATGGCTCTGCAAGCGGCCTCTCCTTCCTCCCTTAGAAAGCTGATAACGACAGGCGAGCTGGGTAACGACTCGGTTGCGATCGAGGGCGCTAAAGGAGTGGAGATCAAGCGCGAACAATCGCCATCGGTGAAAATGGACAATGGGGGTGGTGACTCGGATGACCAGCAACAGTCCGAAGGTGGAATTGCCGGAACCAGCAATGCTGATGATGCGGCACGCGACGGTGGTAGTGATGAAGACGCTGAAGCGATCAGTGTTGATCTACAGAAATTGCAATCGATGATCATGCAGCTGAACGATCTGAACAGTATCCAGCAGCAGCGTAAGGTGGGATGTGGCGTGTGTGGCAAGGAGATGGCTAACCAGTATCTCTTACATGCACACGTGATACAGGAGCATGGTGCACTGGGCTTGGACAATAACAACGGTCCAAAGGGATCCCGTGCTGCGACTCCAAACGATATGCCTGAGGCGTGCAAACAATGCGATAAGGAGTTCGCAAACGTGTACATGCTGAAGCAGCATTTGGTCGAGGTACACGGAAGTTTGTCGGGTATTCCGAGCCCCAAACGCGAAGGTTTTATCACTCCAGAGCGTCCGACAACTGTCGCGTCTGGAGTTGCTAATGGCGGCACAGGCAGTGGAGGGGGAACCACCATCCCAATGCCACCCGGTGCTCCCGGATATGGCGATCGTAAACCAAGCTATTCGATGACTCCTACCAGCAGCTACTGCGAGATTTGCAACAAGGAACTGTGCAACAAGTACTTCATGAAAACGCACATGCAGCGTATGCATGGCATCGAGATCGAAAATGGTGCCCAGATAGGTGGTGTCGTCTGCAACATTTGCAACAAAGAGCTCTGCAGCAAATATTTCCTACGAGTGCACAAGCATAACACACACGGCATCGTAGAGGAGGGTTCGCCACTACCGCAACCGCGTCAAAATGGATCATCAGCAATGGCAGGCGTTAGTGAACTGGGAGCAGGAGAATCTGGGGACGGCGGTTCCTTCCCAGGTAGTGATCTAAAGCCGGGCGAGGTTAGCGATCTCAGCAATCGCTACTACTCACATTTCACTGAAGTGTGTCCACTGTGCAGCCGACGATTCCGTAGTGCAAAGTGGTTACGGGCGCATCTCCTGAGCGATCACGGGAAGGTTGGTGTCGAGAAGCTAAAGGACATCGAACAAAAACTCGGCTCGAATGCGCAAAATGGAGCTTCTTTGATGGGGAACGGTGCCATTTCTGGTGGTAGCAGTGGAAACAGCCGGAGCAAATCAAACAGTCCTTCGCTTAAGGTGCCGAATGGGTTAAACGATGGCAAGTTCGCTTCTAAATCACCGTTTGGAGGTTTGAGCCCAGCCGAGGCAGCCAAGTTCCTGCCGAAGGGTACGGGCATTTCGACCCTATTCGGTGCGGATCAACCGCCCTCGCCGATAGGTGGCTTAAAGGGATACCAGTGTTCTTACTGCTCCTTTGCAACTCCGCTATTGCCACTTCTCTTTATCCACGAACGATCACACTCGAGCCTGACAATAGTGCAGCAGCAGTTGCTTCAGCAACAGCACCAACACCACCAGCAAGAGGAAGCCCAGGCAGCGGCCGCAGCTGCAGCAGCAGCAGCAGCCGCAGCAGCAGCTCTCGGAGCAGCACCCTTCGTTCCGCTGCTCAAGTCCGAATCGGCCGTCTCGCTGGCGAAAGATCATTCCGCCAACCAGCTCATGCCTGGAACGTCGTCCGAAACGCCATCCTCTACACCGGCATCCACCCCGGTACCTTCCTTGTCGCAGGAGGCACTCAACCTGCATCAGCAAGCCCGCTCCCAAAGCCCGGAACGGGCAGCAACTCCACGCGATTCCGACCCACCAACCCGTGCGGACATGAAACCACCCTCACCAAAACCAACCTCTCCACCAACAGTAGCCGCTAATGAACCGACTGCCATGTTGTCGGAAGTGGCCAACATTACGCAGCGTCCAGCTGTGTACGCGCTGCCCCAGCAAAGTGGCCCGCTCATGATGCAGTCGTTCCTGATTGAGGAATCGCTCAGTGACGGTGCTGGCGGACGCTCACCGAAGGATTCCGCGGACAGGTCGGATGGACCGCTGGGCCAGGATCACAGGTTCGTACCAGCCGTTGTTTTCTTACCCGTTAAAGAGCGTATTCTGACGCCGATGACAATATCGTTCAATCTGAGTCCCGCCTAGGGAGCGCTCAGGATAAACTGGAGCTTCCGGGACACCGACGCTACAGGCTCGTCTAGTCAAAGTTTCCGAGCGTGTTAGCTGCGCTAAGAAGTAGGAGAAACGAATGAATGGAAATCAAAATGTATCGCAAAGAAAATCCGCAAATACGTACGTAAAACTTATCCTTTAAAACCAAACCACAACTAATCTATCGCAAACGTATGATTAACAAAGCTAGTGAATGTAAAACGTAAATTTAAATTAGTATCGTTACCAAGCAGTTTAGTCCAGCCCGGTAAACTGAGGATCGTGCAGAAAAGAGCATGTAAAACAAAAGAAGCTATTCTTTCATGTTTTGAAGACACTTATAGAGAAATTCACACACAGCTAACGGAAAGCGGGCGTCAATCGTGTAGTTCAGCCTCAGGGTGATATCCAATACGCTTTTGGATACAGAAAAAGAAAAAAAACCCAAAAAGCCATGATAAAACCAACCTCCTGCACATTAGCCCCACAGGCATTGGCTACGTCATCAGGATTGAAGCGCAAGACTGAAACAAAGAGAGAGTAAACTACAAGCTGCAAAGAATATTTAAAGTCTCTGTGCCATCTATAAATGTTCGGAAAGGATCGTTTTAACCGTACTGTGTAATGCTTTTTACCAAAACGCTCGTTTTTTTGTCCACCAATAATTGCTCTAACCTCCTGTAAATTAAGATGAGATGTAGCATTACCTCAAGAAAGCGACGAAAACTAATAGATGATTAACTAGTGGGGATGAAAAGAGGTAACGGAAGTAAGTATGGCATAAGATAAAGATTTGCAAACGCATCTAGGTGTTGACACTAATCCACGAAAACTATGGCAAATTAATCAAAAACTAAACTATATTGTAGTGCATTTGGAGCCGCAACATTTTATAGCTTCAAGGTGTAAGCATTTGCGGTAAGAGTGGTTCATTGAGCGGTGTTAAAGGAAAAGGCTAACTTCTTCGTGATGTTCTAACAAAGTTCCTATTATGAGTAAAACTGAAACAATGACAACATGTTGTACTTCTTCGGGTATGATAGATTTTTTTAGGCAAAAAAAAAGTCTTACATGAAAGGTTACGCGTTAAAAGGTGAACACATGGATGATATCGTAGCAGTAGATTGCAATGGTCGGAAAATAGCGCTGATTTGGATGTGTTTGCCTGCTACTTGTGGTTGCTAATGATTTACGCAGCAACACAAACATTTTATCATATGAGAGAATTTTTTTTTTAAGTTATTTTTTATTCTCGAAAAATCAACATTTGTTTACATAAGAGTAGAAAAACCTTACACAAAGACAAAGTGCAAACTAACCCATAGTGCGAGTTTCCGCTCACCAATAAAGAGCTGATGATGTAAATGCATGTAAATGATAGTACATTGCCATTTACTCAGGGTATTCAATGGTACAATGCAAAAACAATGCAACAAAACACAAACTAAACGCAGCGCTACCAGGATATGCGCTGTAAAGCACTGTTCAGGGATGACAAGGTATTATCCGGCACCTTAAAACAAACACACCTCAACAAAACGATCGAAAGTTACCAAAATACACAGTAGATCCTGTAAGTACAAGAGATTCTATTTTAAAGAGAAAATCGTTAGAAAGACAACGTCGGTATGGAGGGAATCCGTTCCCAGATTGATATTGTTAGCGAACAGAAAGGCAAACACAAGTTTGCGCACTTCCTCCTTCAGTACGTAATATCGTAATGTTCAACAGATGCAAAAAAGCTAGTCAAAACCAAACCAAAGGGCTATTAAGTCAGTAAACAAAATCTACCATTTGTAGCATATATATATATACATATACATAATTCAAGCATACATATATACATATATCCTAGCGTAATTACAAACACAAAATCCTAAGCTACGTAGTACGCTGTACCCTGTTCATCTGCAACTGGCCCTTTCCTCTAATGCAAAGAAGTTACCACTGAAGCTCGGTTTGACTTTTTATCACTCAGAGCATCACTAGAGCTAGTTTGGGAAATCCAACCCTTTTCGTTTACTGATATCGATAGGGCAAACATGTAGTGTGTCATGTACGAGAACCGTACAGTAGCTGGAATAGGTACGATCCCTAGGATAAACTCGTTGTATATAATAGACACACTTACTTTTTAAACGTGTTTCCGTTCGATGTCCAGTGTCACATTCCTCTCCGATAATATGCGCCCCATTAGTTGGTTCGGAGCCTCTCTGTTTTAGTGTCCTGTTCGGTAGGAGTAATTGCTAAATGTCAGTGAAACCTGTGTAATTTGCAAGTAGAAGCCTCACGCAAGGAAAACAGTGAAAGCACTCCAAACATCCTAACGAGGAGAAGCTAATCAAATATCGTCCTCCGTGGTAGATTGTAGCAGAAGGAAGAGGTTATCAAGATAAAAATACACTTGTGAAGGTTAAAGCAGGTGCAACTTTAAGCTGTGAGATGCGTAAGACATCGAGCATTTCTCAGTAATTGCTGCACGCAAAAGTCAGTTCGGCTCTAGCGATTCAAACTTACTCTTCATTCCTGTGAGTTGCGGATTTTCGCAAAGCGATTCCGAACGCTAGATGACCACTAACTGGCACGGGAACATCGGCACTGAGTGTTGTAATGAAACTAGAATCGGATGACAAAGAAGATGGGTTGAATTGTACAAGCTAAAGAGCTGCCATGGAGCCATGGAAGCCAGTTAGATTCAAAATGTAGACATGATTTTCTTATAACAACCTTCTTCGTTGCACCAATTTATAGAACGAAACAACATAAGAAAGAGAGAGAGAGCGAGAAAGAAACATAGAAAGAGAGAGAGAGAGATAGAGAGAAAGCAAAGGCAGAGCGAGGGATAATGGGCTTTGAATGCGTAACATGATGATAATACCACGTTTTCGGCAATTGCTATAAAACAAAACTAAAAACAACAATGGAACTGTATAATGCTGTGTGCCTTTTTTTTAGCAATTGCAGATAACGATCAATAAACGTGTAAAAAATTCTCGGACGGGACAGAATCAAAAGTATGCAAAAAAAAAACCAAAGGAAGTGAGAAGGAAGATGAAAACTGACATCAGATGACGTAATTGAGAGGGCAGAAACCCCAACCTTAAGTAGGATGTTCGGCGCGTTGTTTGATTGTTAGGATTAATTATTAATATTTCATATATTTGTAATATATAATTTCGGGTGATATATGAAGTGTTGTAATTAACTGGACGGAGCTAGGGGGTTCACCAGGCGAAACGGATCAACGCGGGATCGTAATAACGAGTGCAAACAATAATGATAATAAAACAATTACATGTTAAAGAACTGCTGCATTGTAAGAACGATCAACCAACTCACTGATCACTTACCGTAATCTGGTAAAAAAGGATGTGAAGGAAATATGTTTCATAGGAGTGAACTACATAGAAACATAGGACATAGTTTCCTACCGACTCCGCTTCAAATAGACAACGCAATGAACGGTCAAAGTAGACATGAAAAGAAGGGCTTCGCTGTAGGATCAAATCTGGCGCCTGATCGAATAATAGCTACATCGCGCTCTACGAACCATCGATGACAAACTAAAACACCCGGTAATGCGGAAGGAACCCATTTATTATGTCCCTCCTCTACGAGCGACCTGTAACAGTCTCTGATTTTGGTACAAGAAGATGTACATTTTTAGTTGTTTGACGGTTCGTGCCGAGTTTTTCTGCTTTGGAGGATCTAATTCTAGCGTTCAGAACATACATTATGTGGCCATATTTCCATGATCAGGATATGAACGAAGTCCTGCCCGTGTTCTTGATCATTTTCGCCCTGAAACATTAACGTAACACGTCGATAGCATCACGCTGCTGCTATCTACGAAACATAACGAAGCCTTGCATCCCTGCCAGAACGAATATACATGTTGCAATAGTTTATTTAATGAACTGATTTGTAACGGTTTATAATCATTCATTTCGCGATTTACTTTATGCTAACGGTGCTGAAACTGTGTTCGACGGTGTATAATGAAGGTGTTCTAAGACAACACCCCATTGGTGGGTCCGCTCTTTGGATATTTCCGTATGTTTCGCACGGCCTAGGGTACTAGGGTCTTTTGTGGCGAAACAGAATGTGAAAAACACAGCCCGAAACAGTGCAGACAGTGAAGACATTCACTGTTAAAAGGAGAACTCGCGAAGGAGAACCTTTTTGGTCGTTCGTTATACTGCAGTGGCCAAAGTTGTGCCGGTGGTTTTAGTATTTTGCATGGGAATGAAGTGATTATTAGGAAAAGTTCTTCGCCGTCTCTTCCACTCGCTCGGTGGTAGTAAAGGAAGGTTGTTTAACATCTCTTACTACGATAGCTAATCCACAGTACAATTTTATCAGTAAATTTCTTCAAAAGTATTCAAAGTGGAAAATCACAACCTAATGCTCCGATAACCTATCCAATGGTAACTTATGCATTGGCATCGAAAGCACTGCGGAAGATGTGATTCGTACGTTTGATCAAATGTTGACAGGACGATGTAACGACGGTGTGCAAGGTTTGATCGTCGTACGTCCCTGGAAAAGTACAGTACACAGTTCAACGGTACTGTTTTTAAAACCCTTTATGTTCTTGAATAGTTTTGGTGCTCTCGTAAAAATTATGACCATAACTATGGACACGTAACCGATCTACTGAACTGTACGTTTTGTGGTGATTTTATCAAAATAACTAATGCCCCTCTTTTCGACAGCAAACCAAACCAAAGTACTTTTCGTGTGGAACCCCAAGCTGCTGGGTAAACAAACAATTCTTATCAAAATATAAAATACCCTCGCCTGAATGTGATAAGCCAAGCTTTCCGCGACACAGTGCGTGAGAGGAAAACGCATGTTCGCGAGAGTGTCGAGCGAGTGTCCACTGTTGGGTGGTAGGTGTCGCACCACGGGGAAGGAAAATAAATTATTTATCGATTTTAGTTTTTTGTTTCACGCGGCTGTGTCCTGTTATTGGGCCAGGACAGCCTCAAACGTTCATTATGCTATCTCGAAGTCATTATCGAAGCTGAAGTTTTTATTTCGATTTTTTTCCCCCATGCAATATCTACCCCAAAAGCCTGCCTGCCAGCCAACCAAACGGGCGGGAAGGGATGCAGTGGCGGAAGGGACGGAAAGAATGATAGAAGGAGCGAGTAAAAAGCTAAAACCTATCCAATATCTGTCGAAGTCTGATACCATTTCAGTCATCGTCAACATCACCATTATCATTGTTTGTAGCGGGTTTGGGTTTTGGGTAAAGGAACTCGCCGGGACTCATAAAGCCGCTGTGCCCCCCAGCCACTAGCCGGCCGGATTAGTACCGGGCCCGAACTTCTGCGGACGGTTCTGTAAACTGGCCAATCCATTTACGTGGCGATGGGAAGGGATCATATAAATTTGATTAAATTTATGTATGTGCAGTTAATGACCACTGCTGTTGGACGCACGGCAGAACCACACAGAGAAACCATGTTCGCGCCATTGGTCCGCGGGATTGGACCGGTTATGTATTATGTTACGCCTCTTGGTAGTGTATTGTTTGGGCAGCATATGGTTTCCTGATTGTATGTGTGCGTGTGTGTGTGTGCGTTTGGTTGTCTTATCGTTTGATGTATCCACTTCAATTTTTATTGACAAAAGAAAGATATTTTTGATGCCGTCGTGTTCGAACTGTTCTGTCAGTGTCTGGCATTAAACACTGTGGCGATATTGTCCTGCAAACAACTTACATTCGTGTTTTATATAAGGATCGAACCGGCAATTGTCACAGCATACCAGTATGTGCATGTACATCGCCCGTGATAGATTGCACAAACATACTGTGCACTAAGTGTGAACAGAATATTCCCATTTTTTTCCCGAAAATATTCAAAATCTGTCACGATTAATGACGGTGCTTGCAACAGCATTGAATTCCCGTTTTTTTTGCCCAATGGGACGGCGGTATGGTGCTATTGAACTACTGACAATATCAATAGTAAAGCGTAGGACCCCTGCTTTGCATTCGAAAGAACTCACCGCGTCCCTTCATTTGCAGTTTGTCCAATTTTAACTTCGAACCACCCTTCGAACCACTTTGTTCAACGCGGGGTTCCTTTCTTTTGTGGTCCTAAAATCGATGCATCGATGATCAGAAAACCGTTGCACCAATTGCAGCCTCCGATGTCCGGCCGGACACAGCATACACAGCCACTTGGTTTTTACGGATTTTATTTTACTCTCTTATTCTGTTGATCCTTGTAGGTATGTTCCGTTTTTTTTTTCAATTTCAATTTCCATTTTATTTTTCCTGCATCTCTACTGCCACTCTACTTTGTCGGTAACAGTAACGAACCGAATGCACACTGGCAGCTTGGGCTTCTAATTTTCGAGGGTTTTATTCGTTTCCCCGGGTGTAACCAACTTAAAGCCATAAATTATAATTGCTCTACGCTCGGACACATGCAGCAGCAATCGAATTTTATCGCTGATGCATCGAAACACTGGCAGCGGTAGGAAGCGTTGCCCGATTTTTCAACTGTAGGATGAATATAAAAATTTGCATCATCTTACGAGGGGAGCGTTTTGTCTGAAGGTCAGCAACTTGTGGGGTGGAATTTTTGGATGTATAATTTCTACGCAATGCATCGCTTGAAGTGGTGCAAATTCGTGAAACGAATGAATTTTGTATCAATTCTCTTGAGTTCGGCGTCCACAAGTATAACACCTAGCGATAGTACATGTGGAAAAACCCCGACAAAAGAACCCTCACATAGCTACGTTGCATCGGAAAATTATTTGCATCGTATCCTCGTCTAGCACAACTGCAAGAACAACTGGCAGGTTCGACTACACCAAAATAACTACAAATGTACGGATCTTTATGCAGAGTCAGCGATTGATACAGTAGCAAAGAGGGTGAAACAAACAAAACAGAACAGTACAAAATTGGCTCGATTTGTGACGATTTGTCTAGTCTTTTTTTTTTGCTCGCTCCTTGTTTTGCTCTGTTGCATTCGAGTGAAATGCAAAACCTTCTGAATATCTCGATCTCTTTGAAAGAATGTTTCATTTGCCTAGGGGCGTACAAGGCTTCCAGCAACACGACGCAAATGAACGCGAAATGCGTATGATGAGAAGACACATGGTCATGGAACGGTTGGTGGTCAAAAATGGACGATATTCGATACTTTTTGTCTAGATGGTATACACAAAGTTGTGCATAATCGATAGGAAACCGCCATGACTGAAAAACTGTAATCGATTCTCCGGACGATAACGCACGAGCAGAACAAAATGCATCGAACGACGAGCCTGTCACGCGTGTCGTTGAAATGTATAGACTACCTTTCGGCCGATGCGCAACAACAACAACAACGAGCTCGATTATAAAGTTAATCAACAAAATCAAAACTAGAGATCGGCTAGAGGTAAGCCAACGATGATTACACCAACATCGCTCCACATCAAAACAAACTGCCTTCTCAAAGGACGCAATGAGAGACAGGACAGCATTACACCTGATCAACGGATGATGGTCGACTATTTTGTACAAAACCAGGCACCACGTAACAGACGCGTGTGGCAAGAGATGTGTGTAGTTAAATGCATTTGGAGAGCAGCTTCAGGTGGCTGCTTCAGTTTGGAGTTTATTCGTACAACTTATACTAATTATGAATTGCGCATATATCTTAGAACAAATTCTCAGGCGTCCAGAACTACAACAGACATTTAATGTATAAGAGCATATGGTATGCGGGATGAAAGGGAAATCTTACATAATGCAGGATAATATTCGTAACACTTTACAAATGTACCCCTCAAACCAAAACGGAATCAAAAGAAGATGAAAATGAAAGGAACACCCCACAAAAACACACCACAGTTCAAACCAACTGCATACTCCGTGGAACAATATTTCAACCATTCTTTAAGGGTTATGGAAAGAGTCAGGGGGTATTGTGTTTTCAGTGTGTTTATTGCAAATAACATTATACATTATACAAAGACAAACAAACAATCCTAGCTGGGACAGTTGGCACCAGCGAGAAAGATCACCCGGAAATGGCTGGATGGTGCGTAGCGTTTTGTAGTAGTGAAAAGAAAGAAGGTTCTTAAATTCGAAGGAGAGTTGGTCATTCTAACAAAAGCATGGTCCGGAAACGAAACAAACCGCAAAGGTATCGCAACCAGTGCGACAGTGCGCACTTCCAAGAGATGGCAAACGAGAGGCAACAAACAAAAGTCGACCTCAAACAAATTAAACCAGACGCAGGTTCAATATTCTCAGGAAATCATCAAACAAAGACAAAAAAAACTTGTGTGTGTGTGTGTGTGAATAAATCTCTTACACAAATTTATTGCGATAGAAGCAAAGCAAGTAGCGAGCAAGAGCATTAACAAACAAAACAGATAAGTAAAACTATACTGGGCAGCGGTAGTGCGTTTTAGCGCACGCCAAGATATGGAGTAATAAAAATCAAACAAAAACTATTGTGTGTTAGGCAGAACAAGATACAAAATAGCAAGTAACAACAAATGTACCTTTGAAGCAAGAAGACCTAATTGATTCATCTAGCAAAAAAAAAGAATTATTAAAATAACAACAAATGAGCAAAAAATCAAAAGAATCTATGCCGCGCACTTTTAGGTGCCGGATCGGTTCAAAAGCGCCCCTTTAACATAAAGGGAGCAGAAAACTGTCAACAAACAAGATTACTCTCTTTGTAGAAAAGAGACTTAAGTATGTTAAACCACTACAGAACAACCATTCATTTCGTGTCATTTTAGCGATCGATCAAAATGTTGCAGAACAAGATACAAAATAGCAAGTAACAACAAATGTACCTTTGAAGCAAGAAGACCTAATTGATTCATCTAGCAAAAAAAAAAGAATTATTAAAATAACAACAAATGAGCAAAAAATCAAAAGAATCTATGCCGCGCACTTTTAGGTGCCGGATCGGTTCAAAAGCGCCCCTTTAACATAAAGGGAGCAGAAAACTGTCAACAAACAAGATTACTCTCTTTATAGAAAAGAGACTTAAGTATGTTAAACCACTACAGAACAACCATTCATTTCGTGTCATTTTAGCGATCGATCAAAATGTTGATTTGGGTTCCCGAACAGGATCTCTGTACTTGAGATTGGAGAACAACGAATGCTTTTTACGAGCATAAACACTAATTGCAAAACAATTTTTGTAAATTATTTCCCTTCCCTTGCAAAAGCTTAATCAAATAGTCGTCAAAAAATCGTCACATTTGTTTTTTTTTAGCTTCATTACTTTTACATCACAACAAACAACACATACGTGTGGTGAAAACTTATTGCTTGTGCAGTATGTGTAAGCTACGTCGAAGATTTCAACACTTGCGGCTCAGTTCGTACATCATACATTTATTGTTGGCGGGATTATGTTTTATAACCTATAAAACTGGGCATGCTACACATCTCGGGAAATGTTTTATTCAACGCTGCGCTAGTAAAACAGTCGTTTATCGTGCGGTAATCGTACGTTTCGTGGGAGTTTACGGCGTTTGATCACACTTTTCTTATGGTACGATGGTACAAAATTTTAAGCATCCTTATTTGTAGCTTTCAACAAATTATGAGGGTACGGGAAGTTGTGGAAGGTTTCGACACCTTAAGGTTTTCTGCAGATTGCAATACTTTTACCGTCAAAAATTTACTATGAAACAATGAAAAACCCCTATTTGACGCATTATGTACTATCGCACGAGATTTTACTGTTGTCCAATTGATTTTGATAACAATTTTGTTAAAATAAAAATTCTATGATTTATGTCGATTTAGGTCTGACTCCACTTGATCCAGCCAGCGAGCTCGCTGTGCTCCTCTGCGCCTCGTGCCGAACGGGTCGCTGACGAGCACTTTCCTGGCAGGGCATGAGTTTGGCATCCTCATCACGTGCCGCAACCAGCGTATCCTTCCGGCTTTGGCAACCGTCAGGATGTCTGCATCGTCAAACAGCTCAGTTAGCTCGTGGTTCATTCTCCTTCTCCACACGCCCTGCTCGTCAGCCTAGTCCAGGACTCGTGTCCGTAGAGGACTACCGGCCGTATCAGTATGCGATATATGGCGCATTTCGTGCGTTGTTGGAGTCTTCTGGATCTCAGGAGTTCGTGGAGCCCATAGTAGGCACGATTCCCCTGAACAATGCACCTTCGGATTTCGCTGCTTACGTTGTTATCCGAAGTTACGATCGTGCCAAGGTAGCAGAACTCCTCTACTACCTCGAGATCGTCGCCGTCTACCAATACTCTGCTTCCGAGTCGTGCTCTATCACGGTCAGAGCCTCCGGCAAGCAGGTACTTTGTCTTCGTCGCATTGATCCTCAATCCTATCGGCCTCGAGTTTCGTGTTGAATGCTTTTTTGTGTAAATGGGTATATAGTTTTATTTTTCACAGCAATATCAGAAGCCAACAGTTTTCTAATCCCATAGTCTAACGATGGCGATCCTATAGAAGCGACTCTCTTGATCGTGTAGATGTTGAACTAATTATTTCTTCTGTTCAGGAGTAAATTAAAAAGATTTGAGTCCGAGTATGGAATATGATCTATTAGAGACAAATGCATTAAGCGTTGTCCTCGGAATGACATATTTACTAGCTGCTTTGATATACCAAGCCATATAGCTTCTATGGCATTTCTTAACCTAATGTTTGTCCAGCTTGACCGAGACGTTTACGGGGCGACTTTACCCCAAATGGACAGGAAAGCTCTGGGGACATTTTAAAAAACTTTATATAATGTACAACCTACGTACCTTGACTCACAACAAACAAATTATGTCTATAAAACAATATCGTTGAAAATAAGCTTCAATTACTTAAGTTCCAGAAGTAAAATTTTACATTTCCTGGCTGTCAGAAGTCTATCGATCTCGTTTTGTTGTTTATTTTGACAGTAGACAAATTTATCCCAGTACAGAATGGTTCAAAATACTGCAAATAGTTAGTATAAATAAGGTGTGTACGAGGTACGAGGAATTGAATGGTGCATGTTACTTTAAACCTTCGAACAATTCCTAACACCAGTTTTGCGCCAAAGTAGCATTACGATACAGTTCGCTTAGTTGGCGTTACGAACGTTTAAACAAAAAAGCAAGTAATACCAGCAAATATTACAAACGTATTTGCAAAATGTTAACAAACCAACGTTGATTTAGGGCTTCAGTCCCTTTTACCTTTCAATCAACTTTTCCGACCGAGTTGTTCTGCATTGATGAAGAAATGTGCGTCCTGCTTGATTTACTTTTTGTGTTCATTTATTTGGGATTGAATTTGTTTTCCTCGTCCCGTAAGCAACTGATATGCAGCCAAGAATGGCGGTTCTGTGTCTGCTGCTTCCATGCACCATGTCTTGGCACTGAGCTGCCAATATACCCAATGTGCAACGGAACCGGGCCTTACGTAAAGTAAAATGTGAAACACCGAAACGTATACATCAAAACACTAGCTCTCTCCCCCGGCCTGTTCTATTAGCCGGAGCCGGGGCTAGCTCACCCACCAATCAACAAAAGGAAACCGGTGTATTGTTCGGTCGAATCTTGCCTTCCCCATCAGCCGACTCACACGCACCGCAGCACAATATTGCGGTTGATAAAGCAAAAGAATCTTGCATAAACATTGGTCCAACGAATGCGTATGGCAGGTTCGAGCAGTAGAGCTGACGCACTTCCGTCGATGGTGGCACTTTGGACGGAAAATGGTTTTCATTTGCCCGAACCATGCGTCCCTTCTCCATCGCGCACCCGGATGCGTTTTGTGGCCGTGCCTGGCGTGGTTGCAGCATCCAGCACCACTAGCGCCATTTTAGGCATCACCATTACCAAAAACTAGGACACACTGGTATGTTGTACAGTGAAACGGCTCGATTCTCAATGTCGGGGTTGGTTGTTTTTTTTTTGTTACACGTGGACGTGCTTCTTCAATTTTCTTCAGCAAGCATGTGCAAGTGTGTACCCTGTCCGTTAGAACCTATGATGAAGCAACATAGAAATAGTGAGCTGGCAGAAAAAGGAATGCTCTTCTACAATCTTTGTTCACACCGTAGCAGCACCAGTCCAGATTTTTCTTTTGATTCAAGTTTTTGCAATCAATCCTTCGTGCTAGGGGGACAAACACATCACACTGATGGGTTTATACTCTCCTTTTAGGAAAACAAGTTAAAATATAACATTCTATTTTTGTAAAAAGATTTACATTGGAGTAGTATGCAACTTCTTTTGCATATTTTAGAGCAATACAACCTTCACGCCAGTATTTCTTGTTTATTCCATTAAGTAAATGTTCTCGTACCGTTTTCTGCAGCAGACCAAGCGTACCATGAAAACCTTTCAGCATGACATGTTTTGCCGCGCTACTACCACAAGTCAACACACTTTTCACATTCAATTTCTTTTTTTCCAGCTAATTTTACCTTGTGCTGAGCCAACAAAAGAGATTCGAACCGAATTTGTGGCCATTCTAACCTTCGGTGTGCTAGCGCTTTCTCCAGGAAAAAGTGGCCTAGGAAAGAAAGTGCAGAATTCTACTTACATCATGTACAAGCTAGCAAGCAAGCAAGCAAGCAAAAAAACCCATTCTCATCGTTCATCCGGCTGCTGCTGCTGCTGCTGGTGATGATGATGAAAGTGGAGAAAATTTTGCGCCCCACCGATAACTTTCTCCGTTTCGTTTTTCATCAGTAGAATATCCTATTTTTCACAACTTTCACTACCGAGCACTACCAATCGCCAAGTTTGGTGCCGTGCGGCTCGTCGCCCTCACGCCGCCCTGTTGCGGTTGCGACACCCGATTGCATGGAGAATTTGATGGCTAGAACGTGAAATGAGACCAGAGAAATAAATGGAAGGATGATTTATACCGTCCCAGCGTCTGCCAACACTAGCCCGGTGAAGGAAAAACCATCCCCATTTTACGAAAGGCCAACGACGGTGCCCGAGAGAAGGTGACGCTGACGGGGTTTTTTTTTTGTCTTTCCGTTTTTACGCTTGCCGAAGAAGCCGGGCGAGGCTATTTAGGAAATATCTTACCTCAGTGCTCGGTACAAGCAAGACCGGAAAACTGTTCGCGCAAAGCGACAAAGCGCACACAGAGAGAAGAAGGGAGAAAAAAAAGCGCCTGAACATAACAAAACATACCACGCTGCTTTGCGGAGCAGGTGACGCTATGGTTCGGTGTAACTTTCCTCCGAATTTTTTCTTCTCCACTCCCAAACGGTGGAGAAGAAAATTAAGGACAAAAAAAAGGATGGTGTTATGTTCGGGAAAAGGGCAGCGTGGTGGCAAACATGGTTGATATATCTCAATTTTTATGCTGTGGTTTGTGCTATGGCAAAGTCGAAAGACACACACAACCGTGCTGACATGTTGGGTTTGTAGAATGTTTTTGTTTTTTTGTCCCCCATTTTGAATTGACGCCTGTTGGGGGGGTCGGTTGCGCTTTCCTTCTTTATCGTTTCACTTTTCGCTATTGCAATCGTTGACTGATGGAAAGCGCAAGATATGGCTAAACAAAAAACGACACCAACAAACCAAAACTTTGCGTTACTGATGATGAATTAAGGATGTGGTGTGTGTGTGTGGTGCGCTGGATGCGATCGTTGGAAAATTCCTAAATTATGGAAGAAAAAAAAAACGAAAGGTACGCTGAAATTGTGTTTTCTCACCTTTCGTCACCGGAGGAATTCACTTTTCCAGCTTATCGTGTATTTTTTTTCCAATTCATATGCCACCGAATCGAGGAAAGCGAAGGAGCAAAGTAAAAAATTTTAATTAAACTTTAGAAAACCATCTTTCGGAAGA
>KZ062290.1:68695-123319 GCA_002091835.1 Anopheles maculatus
GTTTCCACCTCCGAGTCTCGGATGGCCGTCTCTAGCGCCAGTCCAAGCCCGTCTCCCTGGCGCAGACCCTTGGT
The DNA here is from genome assembly GCA_002091835.1 of Anopheles maculatus. Classification (NCBI taxonomy): domain Eukaryota; kingdom Metazoa; phylum Arthropoda; class Insecta; order Diptera; family Culicidae; genus Anopheles; species Anopheles maculatus. The sequence goes on from KZ062290.1 coordinate 68,770, forward strand.
GGTAGCAAAGGGCCCTGGCTATGCTATCGTATGCGGCTTTAAAATCAATGAAGAGATGGTAAGAGTGTAGCTGCTGCTCTGCCATCTTCACCAAGATTTGCCGCATGGTGAATCTCGGATAGGCAAGGCTGATACAACATTTCTAAAAAATATCATCACAGAAGTATGATAACTGCGTCTGCTAAAGATGTCTCTATGCTCTCACATTTCGTACATAATTTACCAAGATATTGGCACACTCATCAAACATTTTAGGATCTGCTTATGAAGCACAAATTCGCACTACTCCTCGTATTGTCCGGCATAAGATTCGGCACATGTGTTTACGGGGTAGCTCTAATTGCTTGTCAATAAGAGGAGAGAATTTCCATAGTTTTCGAAACCATCATAAGCAACCACATTGTGTCGGATGGACAACGTCTCGCTCTTGTCTGTACCTCCCGTATTGATCTGGCCGTATCAGTACGCTCGCCAAAGTCAGTTCGATTGGGGGGATCGGCTTCGGGCGGACGGCATGAGATATGATTTCCAATTTATTTTTTGCACCGTCGGTACCGAATTGAACGCAACGTGCTTATATGCTTCTGCGTGGTATTGTTGTGCGCCCGGAGAGTGGAAGTGAGTTCATCGGAAAAAACCTCCAAAAATCACAGATCCATCCACCGACGCAGCCTCTCCGTCCCGGGTCTTTTAATTAATTAAGCAAGGCTCCGGCACTTCCGTCCACCACGCTTCTGCCCACACGCTGTGAAATAGTTACCCGCCAACCAGTACACACATGAGCACAAACGAATGGCAATATAGCCAGTCTAGTGTTGGTTCTTCTTCTTCTTCTTCCGCTTGTTTAGGTCCGCTTGCGTCCCCACGCCGTCGGCCATTACGTCCAGCCGCGTCCGTTTCGGGGCGTTGTCACGGCTCCGGGGTGCTTATGAAGGCATATAAAAATATTTAAGAGATGAAAAGAAATAAACTGACCAAAAGGCGCCACAACAGCAACCGTGGACGGTGGTGGTGGTGGTGGCTAGAACTCCTTGGTGTTTGGGCTCCGACTGTGACCACACAAAGGAGAAGCAAAAACCAAACGGAAAAAAATGGATGAAACTTGGCGAATTCTGGCCAACAGCAACATAAAATGTTGAATTGTGTAAAGAGCTACCAAGCGTTGTTCCTGCTGTGGAAGGAGGAAAGCAATCGGAACTAAACATTGAATGCGTGTGTGTGTGTGTGCGTATCGTGTGAAGGATCGAAGGAAGCAGGGATGGAACAAAAACGACGGCTGTCCTCGGTGGGCGCAACGCGCGGTGGTGATAATGATAAAGAATGCTGCTAACGACAACTTGGCCGTTGGAGGCGACCATAGGCGACGAACGTCTCGCTTTTGAGCTTTAGTGGTGGCGTTTAACCCTCACGCTGCTATTTCCCTTCTGTACATCTTTATACACATTGTCCTTATTTAAGAATTGCTGGAATATTATTTACCAGCCCTTTTAAAATTAACCTTCAACAAGACATATGCGCCCGTGCGTTTCTCTCACAAGAAACTTGTTTTATATTATTCAGCTCTTCAGGCATCCAAGGGTTAATCGCACGTTGGTGTAAAATGGTGAACAATGTTATCAGTGTGGTTTCTTCGCTTCGTCGACATAGTTTGAATTGCTGCCGCAGTGTGTATTGGTGGCCAGTATAAGTTCCACACACGCGGCAGCTGTCCGTATGCGTTGTACACACGAACCATGCGTGGAAGTGTGGGTGTAAAATAAAAGTTCATGTGCGTGGGTGGAGGATGATGATTTTCCTCGACCATAGCAACTCCGGTCACTCATTCCTTCCTGTTCGCACTTCCGGGCAATTGTCTTAGGACTCCGGCCCAAAAAAAAAACGGAAAACCCCTCGGAAGAAAGGCTAAAGAAAAATCCTTGAAACAGTGCCACCACTTTTTTGTTCCACTCACTATTTGACGCACACGCGTAGGAAAATGAATGGTTTTATGTTTTGTAAAGTTGTTCGCCGAATGAGTGAAGTATTTTGTTGTTTATTAAATTTATATCCGAATGAATATGTAGACGGACGCACTGAAGCACTATGACCAAACTACATGGCACATAGCGGTGTACAATGGTGACAATGTTGCGCTACCTTCGCCTTATCTCACCTACGCTCGTTGCTCGTGGCGACAATGAGATGAAGATGACGTGAATCAAGGCGTCGATGACGACGGGTTTGGGACACATTACCCAGTGTCCAGCAAGGCGAACGAAAAACGAAAAATAAACTCCAGAATGAAGGGGAAATAATATGTTTTCACATCGCCCAGAGATGAGTATTGTACCAATGACAAACACACTCGGACGTGTGCGAGTAGTTGTGAGTAAAGTCTAAGTAAAGTAAGGAGTTTTTTTTCCTGTCCAGCAGTTTGCCAGTCTTCTACAATAGTTTAACAATTTTCCCATCATACGCAGCCCTAGAAGAAAGGGCTTAAAATGTCTTACATACGCATACGGTGTGCGTTCTAGTTCCCGTTTTTTTTTTAACACAACCATACCCCCACGTATAGGCCAAAGTTCAGCGGGAGCCAAACACTGAATTCGAACATATAAATAAAAATGAAAATATAAAGTGCTATGGTGCTGCTGTACGTTATTGAAAATCAATATTCCATCCCTGCCCTTCTTGGGCCGTACGAAATTGTAACGTTCACCGCCGAAACAAACCGACGCACAAGAGAAGCCCCGTAGAAGACGAACTTCATCCTTCGCCGCTTGCCGTCTTACCTTCCCGCATCACAGCGCCAACCACAAACAAAAACCGTTACGCTTCCCACCTCCGAACGGTACGGCTCGAGCTGCCGCCATCGTTTGCTGACAAAAAGGACCTTTAAGAAATATGCCCTTCGAGTAAAATGTGAGAAAAAGTAAAAGTTTTGCCAAAGAAAAGCCCCAAAAATGAAGGGAAAAACCACGCACACTAGTTACATACTCTCACACATTTTTCATCATCCGTGCGAGAGGAAAAAAAACCCCCCCCGAACACTGCCTCAAACCATCAGCCGTTCGATTATGGTTTTTCGTTTCGAGAAAAACCATTCACCGCCCGCTATCCCAGGGCACCACCATTGCACTGCTGTCTTACCACACATACACACCTTCTGCTAGCCGATACATCTGGGTGGCAAATCGAAGAGAAAAACACGATGTAAGCGAGACGCCGCTATACTGTCGGCATGGGGAAGTTGTAATGGGCGATATGGTGGGAAACGTTGAAGAAAAGTGAATAATGTTCGAACCGATCAACCGTTTTTCGTAAGCCCGCTCTTGGAAAAGGGGGTTTCCCCACATGTTGTTGTTGTCCCATGTGCAGTGAGCAACTCTCAGCAATGTTTATTTTTGGCGGGGAAAGCACTCACAGCGCTCATCGCCGACTGCGGTTGCTCTCCCCTTACCGTGAGCTCTGTTACAGCGTTTCTTGGTTGCTATGGAAAGTATATAGGATGGGGTTTTAGTGTGTACGTTTCTCTAGTGATTTTGATGAACACACCTTCCCTGGGAGCGGTGGAGCATCCGGATAGAACAGTGCGAAAACATCAATTTAGTCAACAAAACAACAAACCAAACAGTTGAATGATTTTTTAAAACACATTTTTAGCTCTTTTATTTGGAGCTTACTTGAAAACCTTCGGTCTAAATTCAATTCACTCGCACTTATGCGTCGGTACATTTTATGTATGCGACCAATTTCTGTGAATGATCGCCTGAACCAAACAAATCGGTAAAATTCCATCCTCCAAGCAACGGAGTTTTCTTCATGGGAAGGGTAAAAATAAAACCATTTTCCTCGCCTCTTCTTGACGCTATAGACCCATTCGTAATATATTGAAAAAAATTTCAGAATGTTTTCCTCCCCCCCATTTGTCCTTCCCGCCCACCAAGCAAAATATTTTCCTGCACGAACCGCGAGGACTGTGAGGGCTGTTGGTGAAAACATTATCCTCTGGGAAGGTTTTGTTTACAGCGGTTCGAGACCGGCACGAATGTGTGTGCTGTCTTGTCGTTTGATGCGCTATTCGGTGTAGAGTTGGTGTTTTTCACCATTATATTGGTTTTGTTATTGTACATGCTGCTTCATTCCAAGTAAAATGTATGTTTTCCATACAGGTTTTTATTTGATGGCTTTTCATTCAGTTTGTATCGAATGAATAACGTGTAGATTCGCTAATACACTGAGCGAAATAATAATAGCACCACCATGTTTTTTGACAATATTTTTTAGATAACATTTTAGAGAAATCGGTCAAATATTATTTCGCTCACATACCGTAGCCATAAAGTGTTTGAAAAATGCCAAATATGACAGCCGTACCAAATAAAAAAACGTGGAAGGAAAAGTACGCTTACACTTGAAGATAAGCGAATAATCTATAGAGAAGCGCAGTGAGTAAAAAACGAACAGCATCTCAAATACGTGCAGAATTACAACTTCCAGTTACAACAAGACGTGTACAAATCCTCTAAAGCAACATAAACCTGAAGTGACACAAAAGACTCGGCAAACCAAAATTAACAAAGCGACACATTCTTAATCGGTTAAACTACGCTACAAAATATATTTCCTGGACTTTTCGGACGAACTGAAGTTCAACCTTGATGGTCCTGATGGTTGGCAGTGCTATTGGCACGATCTGCGAAAAGAACCGGAAGTTAAGATCAGCCGAAACTTTGGTGGCGGTACTCTAATGGTATGGGGAACTTATTCGTTTAGAGGAAAGCTTCCATTGGCGGGAATTTTAACGAAGATGAAATCGGGGGACTATGTCGAAATGCTAGAAATAAGCTTAATCGAACACGGCGAGTCATTAATGGGCCCAGACGTCATTTTCCAGCAAAACGCGGCGATACAAAACTAAAACTTTACTAAAGACTGGTTTTCTATCAAAAACATTGAAGTTCTCAAGTGGCCAGCATGTTCTTCAGATCTGAATCCAATAGAAAACCTATGGTCTACCCTTGCTCGTCGCTTTTATGAAAACGGGAAACAATTCGAGAATGTTCAAATGCTAAAACGTCGTATCCATGAATGCTGGGAGCATATCGAGCCGGATACGCTGAAGAATTTGATTTTGTCAGTGCAATCACGACTCATCGAAGTAATTCGAAACAATGGATCATTCACTCATTACTTGTAATGTATTAAAATTTAAGTTTGTTTTTTTTAAACATAATGAACTATTTATTTAAGCCTTTTTCGGTTTAAATATATTATTTTTAAATAAACATGTTGCATTAAAAGAATTACAAATGGAACATAAATTTCAAAAATATTGTCAAAAAACATGGTGGTGCTATTTTTATTTCGCTCAGTGTATATTTTAAAATAAAATCCCACCAGAACTGCAATTATAAAATCAAACAAATTTTCGTAAAACAAAGTTTTTTTCCAATTCGACAAAACACTTTTAACACTTTATAGAGAATTACAGATATGCTTTATGCTTGCGTACCGAAATTTAAAACCTTTAAATAAAAAAAAAAGTAATAAATGATTAATCGGTAACATATTTTTTTGCCATCGCGTAAATATTCTTAACACCATAACACACTCTCTACCACTGCCTGTTGATATTCGTTCCATTGTATATCAGCTTGACTTTTTTTTGTCGGAAGCTTTAAAAAAACGTCCAATCAACCAGAAAAGGGTCGACAAAGTTTACGCACTCACACTGCCCTGCTTCCGGTCAGCAGACCGGCGGCGGCTTCTAAAAGGTTTCAATTACGAGCGCTCCTGCCGAACGATCCGAATCGTCCCAATGTCATCCGACAGTTGGACGTGCAGGGTGGATCGTACCCGGTGTTAAGGGGTTACCCGGTTGTTTTCTAAACTTTACGCGAACCATGGAAATTGGGGTTGTCGGTCAAAGTGCAATCGTACACGCGCCGGGCACGTGAAACGAGACGAATCAAGGTGGCTTGGGTTTGGGAAAGAAAGGGGGAAATAAAGGTCCTACCGTTGCGCTTTTTAATTGGCACTTTTTTTACAACATCCCTTTTGTTGTTGCTGTGTGCTTGTGTGCAAAAAAAAAAGATTCCAGTGCAATGTCTGTGCAGACGTGGATGTTTTTTGGATTTTTTAATAGAGAATGGTGTTGGACGCTTTTGGAAGTTGCTGCGCGAATTCATAAAGCCTTGACCTACCCGAAGATCTTTCCAGTAGACCGTAGTACTCGTAGTAAGCTGACCAAAGATCTTCGAAAAAGCTATTCATTCTCGTTAGCTTTACAAGAGATCCCGAGGCGCCAGTTTTAACTCGTCTTCTAATTGAATCATTCAAACGATTCATGATGTCACTAACGGTTGTAAAATGGTTTTCTTCTACTGCTGTTCTTTTTGGATAGAGACTACATCAACTGATACGCTCGTATTGTAAAGCTTTTTTGAGTTCTAGACGCCAGTATTCGTCAAAAAACGAACTACTTTCCAACCGGTGTATCGCACCTATTCATTCTCCGCTTAGCCAGCGATGCAGGGTGCTATTTAACTTCCAGCAACAGTGAAAATAACTAGTGCGACATTAAAAGGATTATCGCCGTCATCGCACCACCACCCAATGGCCCAAATGCTATGCCTGCGCGGTAATGTTGTGGATAAACAGCAGAACAAAAGCCAACATTGAAGGGAGAAAACATTAATCCCAACATTTTTGAAAAGACCCTACCGAAAAAAACCCCCGTTTGGGACGAAAGGATGAGGTCTTAAAGCTTATTACGAAGCCAGATGCATGCGTGCGCGATGAGGGGACGCGTCAAAAGGGACGAAGCAAAAGTTTTAAAACGCAGGAAAATTCGGAAAAACTATCTGTCACATTGATGGGTAACCCATTGCAAGACCAACCGGGCACCAAGAGTTCGGTTCGGTGCAAAGGGTATAAAATGGAGAGAGAGAGACCCAGAAAAAAAAATGGAAATCTTTCAACATTTCGGATTTCCATCTTCGTCCACGGTGCTATGTAGGGGAAACGGTTTTCGGTGCATATGTCACCGCGTTACGCTTACGGACTCTTGTTTCGGGGTCGCAAAAGGGGTTACTCTCCCTTCCGTGTGCCACACTCACACAACACTTTCACCTTCTTGCTAATCAAACACCAGGGCAAGCTGGTAAGGGTCGCCTTTTTGGTCGGCAAAATTCTACAAAATTCTCTACTTTTTCCCCCAAAAATGGTGTCCCGTTCTAAAGCGTTCTAAAGGTGTGCATCGAGCACCGAGCGGCGTGAAAGATAAATATTAATTTTACGATACGCACCACCACCACTATGCATGCGAGCCCAGTGTGTGCGTGTCATATCCCTTCGCATTTCAGTTCCAAACCGGGCGAATAGGTTTGGAAACTTTGGAACCCTTTTCTGTTTCTATTTTCGATTTGATGCTAGATCTGCTAGAGCGGCATAGGCTAGCATGCGCAAAATTTTGGGGATTTTCAACCCTTTTTGAAATAACCAACAACAACAAAAAAAAAAACTCACCTAACATGCAGTAATAAAATGACGACAATTCTTCGTAATGATCAAAAAAAAGCAAAAACCTCGTGGGCTCGTAGTTCGGAGCAGCTGCAAAGTTTGGATTTATGTTTTTTCACTCTGTTTTTATTGTTGCGTTTTTTTGACACGCGTGCAATGAAAATTACAGAACAAAAAAAAAACGTTTTCCTAGGGAATTAGTACGATTTTTTTTATGTTATTAAACGCACGAGGGAAGTTTTCATTCGTTTAACATCTTGCTGTACAGTGGTTAACACTCGTAAAAGGTATTCGTGACCGGTTAAGCAATCGTTTGATTTTCTGCAATCACAAAACCAGCCAAACAGTGAGCTCGATTGTTAAGTTACTTCATTCACCAGCCCAAAAGCAAAACTCTAATCTTAATGCAAAACAAAGACAAAAAGAAAACAAGAACCATATTATAAGAGAAAAATATTTTAGATATATAAGATGAGCAAAAAATCAAAAATGTTGGAGAAAGGAAAGAAAGGGGTCGCGAAATCAAGGAAAAAACAGTGATGATCTACACTGCGGTTCGATTATTCGTTGCTTCCATTTTTTGTTTTGTTTTATTCCAACCGTGTTAAGTAAGTTTGAGCCTACAATCAAAAACGAAAGACGAAAAAGCAAATCGATCTCTGTGTGTTATACATTGTATGTGTATTTGTTTATTGCGCATTAAGCGAAATCCCCATATTCGCTGTGTTCGGTTAGTACATAGCGAAGCCAAAAACCCAAAAAGGATTGTGTTATATTTGCGTTTAATTTATGCAAAGTTTCATCCCGTACCGTTTTATTGCTACCAAGATGCAGCGGGGCCAGGAAAGGCAGGAAACAAAACAAAAAAACAAAAACAAAACCGCGAACGGATGAGAACGGGACAGGTGAAAAGATATCGGAGGCACAAAATCAAAATTAGACATTAGTGGATGAAATATAAAATATTTTAGGTGTACTGAATTTTAAATAAACTGTAAAACAAACAAGAACAAACACTAGCCGTTAAGCGAACAGCAGAACAAACTGTAACCAAATCAACTGAACCACCGGGAAACGGTCAGCAACCCAATCAGACAACCCACAACCACAAAGCGCCCGGGGTAACGAAGCGAAACAGGGCCATGAGATACTATAATTATGGCAAATCAATCGTGTTCACCTGTGGGTGTGACGGTGTGGCCATCGAAAAAAGCTGAAACTATCAAACTATCCTCCATGAACGACACTACTGATAACTGTTGTGATATCGCACTCCTTTACAGCCGAATGAGGCACTCACCGAATGGTGCCCTCTGACCCGACCTCCTACACTCACACATCACACGAAGATCATTGCCTGTCATCGGTGAGTGTGCTCCGACGTTAGGCAGGTTGGACCATAACAGATAATGCTCTCCCATAATCAGGCCACTTGTATTAGTGTAAAATTCTTTATAACAATATTAAAACAAATGTTTTTTCCACCCATAAATCAAACACTTCGTCATAACATAAAGAAAAGCTGAAATGGAACCTAATACATAGCCTGTTATAAACTATTTTTGCTCACAGGCGCGTACCTTCAAACCGGCCCCCAAAAGCTCACGCACCCAGAACGCGAACGCAGCACGCAGTTGAGCCAATATTTTTATGTAATCTGATTCGCGCACCTCATTATCGCCAAACACCCACCCGACGGTTGATTGGGCTGGGTGAGGCCGAATTCCTCTTTTCGTTTGCTTTTTTTTTTGGTTGCTGCTTTGGATGAAAAGTTTAACACAATTTAATTTATTCACAAGTTGCTCCGTTGCCGGCTTTTCACTGCCTGGCCCGGCAACACGATAGATGAAAACGAGGCTTTCCATCATAATTTTATTAATTTATTAAATTATTTGCATTCATGATGTGATGTGTTTTCAGATGTTTTCGTTAGATTTTGGTGATTTAAGAAGCACGAAACATGGCGTCAGTATGGACGGTATGGATGTGGCCCCGGTTTTCAGTCAGGCTTCTTTTCTGCCCCGGGTTCGGTACTGGGTAGGCCTACCTTTTCACACAACAACACTGTCATTGTGGTGCTTGTTGTAGTGCTGAAAAAACATTTCTTCCTCTTATGTAAATCGTCGGTTTATTCAAATATCAAATCAGCGAGAAAAGCGCGCCTAAACGTAGCATTGCGGGTGACCATTATTGGGGCTAGTACGATGGTGGTGATGGTAGTAGTAGTGAGAGTAAGTAGTAATACCTAGAATAGTTGTTGTGGAAGCGCAGGACATCCCGTGGTGAGCAAAGCAAGTGCTAATGTGTCATTCTCGGTCGATTTTTGGCGCTTAAAAACGGAAGACTTTGCTTGATGAAAGCGATAGCACAAGCCGACGACTACTACTTCGTTAGTTTGCCGTCTTTGCCGTTCATTCTTCATACCGTCGACGATAGGACTGTCCCGGGACGGAATCATAGTATATCGCGACCGTTTTAGCATAGACTGATGGTGCGATGTAGAGATTGTCAGTCACTTCAATTCAATTTGCACATCAAAAATGCTCCAGCTTTGATAAATAACCGTTGATATGAACGAGCGACGAAATATTGGTCGCTTATCGAGGACACACCACAGCACATCAGGTGTACCAAGTGTCCTAGAGAGAAATGATTGTACTTGCGTTTCGATAATAATGCTTCAAATTTGTCCACCAATCGAGAGTGACAAATTATAGGAGGTCCAAGGTGGGCAGAAAACTGTCTACGCTTGCGGATCGAGTCAATTTGAATTGAAGATTTAGATAAAGCTCTACATTTTTTTTCTGAAGCAATGACTTCTAAGTAGTACATCAATCAGTACAAAACAGAGTTTATATTAAACAAATTATTGTGTGTAATTTAGTCGTTGTTATCACTATAAAGCTATTGCTTAGACTTAGCGATTAGTTGCTATTCCATCTCGGACGATAGAGGTTTACTAAGAAAACCTAACATCTTAGCAGTTAGCAGTTGCTTCCTTGGCAAGACCGCCGGAATCTTCCGTCGTCTGCTGGGTCTCGAACCGCTTTCTGTTCGAAGGCGTAATATTGAACGAAAGTATCGACTCACCGTCTCTGTTGTGAATGCACCATCACGAACACTCAGGACCAGGGACACACTTCGAGTTATTCAGGCCCGTTCCAGCGCTGCTCAGTCAGACCCTATGCTTTGCATGTCAGCGGCCTTTAACTCCGTCTCGGATGCATTTGATTTTGGCCTAGCTTCCGGCAGTCGACGGAGACAGGCTCCGTCTTCTTCCATGGCCGCAGTTATTTGGGGAGCAGCGAGTGTAGTCGTGGTCGTTGATAACAATCTTTGCTACTCAATTAGGGCTAACGTCAGTTGGGGGCGTTGAATAAGCTCCTTCAGTCGAGGATTCACTTTGAGTTTGGTAAATGAGTTTGGTATAACAATGTCTAGGATATTCTGCACTGTTTAGACAGATGTACTGATCCCAATATACAAGATTCCTACAACGCTATTGGAACTGACGGCCGAAAGCTGGCCTCTAGATAGACGTCTCGGTTCTTCTCCAGTAATGAGAAAATATTGCAAAGTCGGTTATCAGGAACGGATTCGATATTCCTCGCTAATCCTAATCTATCGCTAACGAACTAGTATTGTGTCTGCACATGAAAGACTTGATACGCTGATATGAAAGGTTGGAAGGATCACACGTTATAGCAGCCTTATAGCAGCATTCTACACGATTAAGTCTTACATTGCCCTATACTAATCAGCTGTCAAGGTTTGCGTAGCTCAGACAGCGCACAGACGTTTAGCAATTCCACTGAAAGCCGGCTACTGCTCCACTAGCGTCACTTTTCGTCCCACCCAAGCAAAACCTAGTTCTAAAATTGAAAACAAAAGCGAACTGCTTCACTCTAGGACTCTTCTTCCGTGCGTCCACCAGCATTAACAAATCTCACACAACAACAACAGTCGTTCCTTTGCCATTTGCCATTCGTGTGCATAACATTTCATGCTTATTGTGCAAAACGCCGAGCGAAACGAAATTTATCAAAACCCCAGGTACACAAATGTCACCGTCGTCTGTGAGCTGTGTGTGTGTCTCCACCTTCAAGGCGCAAGGTATTCTTAGCTAACACCGTTCTACCGGAGCCGTAAATAAAAGTAGTCAGCGCCCAATGCCCACTCAATCTTGGGGTGGCGTACTCAGAAAAAAAGGAAATCAAAAACGGGTTCACTCGACAACAAAATGAAAAACGCACGCCAAATGGGTAAGGACAAATGAAAACCGCCTCGGTCCAACGTACCCGCGTGACTCGCGCCGCACGGGAGCGCATCGATATCAAAGTATCAAACAGACAACTGGGCACGGTTGTTTGCTGTTTTGGAAAGCAGCAGCGGTTTGTTTTTTGAACCCTCGCACCGGCAAAACCCACCACCACCAAACCCCCTTTTTATTGGACCGATATGGCCGATCATGTAATGGCAATATGTGCAATGTCAGAAGCAGATAAAAATGGATGCCAATAAAAAAGCTTAACATTCGGGGTTTTTTTCTCTCTTTTTTTGCTCTCTCTCTCTCTCTCTCTCTCTGGTTCGGCGAGGTACCCGTCAAATCTTGGCTCCAAAGAAAAACTCCAAAAATTGGATATGATTGGTAAAGTTGTTGCGGCGAATGTGTGTGGCTGTTTGGTTCTTTCGCTTTCGCGGTAAAGTGGTTGCATGTTTGAGGCCTACCGGGTTAAAATAAGGCGGCCAGCAGGTACTATTGAAAGCGATACCCCAAGGCGAACGAGATCTATTGGATCTACAAAGACTCCCGGACGAAATGGCCTTAGCCTTGCCCAGAGTTCTTGCCGAAAGCAACAACCACACGGTGACAGGTTTTTATTTTCGGTCGACGAGCCTTCGCCCTCTGCCGTTGCCAGCGTTGAGATGGAAATTTATTAAATTCCTTCGCAAAAGATGCTTTCTCATAAAGTATCCCGCCCGATTTGCCGACTCCCGGCTGCCAACGTTTCCTGTCCCCATCCACATTTGGCATTTCCCTTTTTCTGTTGGAACGTTTCGCTGGCTGGCGTAAGTGATTCGTAAGTGTTCGTTACCGTGGACAATCTTCCATCGGGGGGGGGGGGGGGGTTTCGGCTGCCGGTATTAATAAATATAAAATTTATTCCTCAAAATAGAACACACGCATCAGGACGTTCCACTTACTACTATTGAGTGTTTTGGAAAGCAAATAAAGGCTTACCAAACTAATAAACAGAAAAAACGAGAGTTTTCAGCCAAGAAGAGTGCGATAGTGTTTGATAGTTTCAGCTTTTGGTGCTCATATAACTTACACAGCAAACAACAATCTACCTCTTGGTTATTCTTATTACAAAATGGCATATTTAAACAAAAAACCTCGCAAACGAAAGCAAAAAAACAACTAACTTCGTAACAAACACACCTTCAAACGAGAGAACGAAAACAGCTAACAACAGTGGCGAAACGGGTTCGAATGTTCAGGGCAAGATGTTTCTACAGCACACTAATAAGTGGCCAACGAAAGCAAAAGGCGATCGAAACAACTACCTCAATCTGTAATACATTACACACATGCACACACACACACCAAATGCGTTTACCTTTAACCGTCGCAAAACGTCACAGAAACACTTGAAACACGGCCATTGAAGGGTGCTAATACTACACAACTGTGTGACAAGCGGTTTCGATGTTGCGCGACACTCCTTTCTGTACTTTTGCTTCATGCAAATGGGCTGCATTTCCAGTCGCACACAGCAGGCAACCAGGGCAATAAGTTGTAACTCGCAAGGAAAATCTGTAAAGCAAGGAGGCTTATATAGGGAGATGGGTTTGTTTATTTACAATTGTGCAGTGTGCAAAACATTCGAAACATTCCGCCCACGACGAACAACAACATCGCCCGACCATCGTTCTCTCGCACAGTATCTCGTAAAAACCAACACAACAAAAACCAGCAACACACCCGGCAAATTATATATTTAATATTCTATGACAAACTGTATGTAATGTAATTTGTATCTAAGGCTAAAGGCAGAAAATATACTTACAAAATGTTTGGAACAAAGCAAGGTCGTTTACGGGTGTACATTTGTGTGGTTTTGCATGTGTTTTCAGGTTCCACTACAGAAACATCGCATATCCTGATGACACTGATCGTTTCCTTTCCTATGCTGCACACAGGTTTGTCTTCTTCGTGTAATTATTTTAATCTTTTCCTTATTTTGATTTCTTTTTTTCTCTTCTAACTAGTTCTCATTAAAATCGATTAGTTTTCATAATAATTATTTTCAAAATGTGACCCTACCACATTTACAGCAATTCGAAGCATTAAAAGTTTTAATTTTTTAACGATAAAAACAACACAACGATTATGTACATTTCATTTCAGCAATTCAACAGTTATTACACTGTAAAGATATAAATATAACTTTTTAAATTGCTTTCAGTTAGTTCGTTTTTTAAACGAAAACGATACAATAAAAAGATCGCATAAAATTAGTTTCACTATTAGAACACAGGCAACGCTAGCATGGTGCGATATGTTCGATATATAGAGGGCACTGTCAAAGGATATTACTTTCAGAATTCAAACACAGATGACGCTAGCAGCATATGAACGACATACAGATAGGTGTCGCTAAATGTGTGATAATTTGTTTGAAATTTGACGTAAAGATGGCGCTATATCGATTGTCTAATTTGCATTGTTTTGCAACGGGAAACACAATTTCGATAGCGATAATTGATTGTAAAACACCACTTAACGACTTCTTCTCAAATGGAACCAGCTCAAAAACAGATAATAATAAAAGAAAAACAATTCAAACGTAGAATTTAGCCAGATTGCAAATTGGTTTTATCTAAACGTTTGATGTATAGATGTCACTAAAATTATACATTTTGCTCTATTTTAATTCCCCATCCTTTAGGTCAATAATTTGAAGAACTGAATTTGAAGCACGATATTAATGGATGTAGTCAATTCTTTTTCTTCCGTTCCTTCCTCATTCGCTAAACAACTGACGGTGCCAAGTTCTGCTTATTTCATCATCTCATCATAATATTCAATTCGCAGCGCCATCTAGCCGTCGGCTCGTTGCTGGTTCGTGCAAAATTTAAAATGGCCGTTATATCACCAATTGTTTCATACACTTCACAATATGCATCATACGATTGCAATATTCGGGATTCTATACCCGGGCCTTCCCTATACCCAGATACTGCTACTATAAAGCTTTATTTTCCACTTTCCTTTCAAATTCAACAAAAAATGCTCTTCACTTAAACTGACCTTTTGTGCTGTTAAATGCGCAGTCTCACCTTTTGGTGTTTTTTTGTCATCTACCTCTTGGTTTTTCTTATTACAAAATGGCATATTTAAACAAAAAACCTCGCAAACGAAAGCAAAAAAACAACTAACTTCGTAACAAACACACCTTCAAACGAGAGAACGAAAACAGCTAACAACAGTGGCGAAACGGGTTCGAATGTTCAGGGCAAGATGTTTCTACAGCACACTAATAAGCGGCCAACGAAAGCAAAAGGCGATCGAAACAACTACCTCAATCTGTAATACATTACACACACGCACACACACACGCACACACCAAATGCGTTTACCTTTAACCGTCGCAAAACGTCACAGAAACACTTGAAACACGGCCATTGAAGGGTGCTAATACTACACAACTGTGTGACAAGCGGTTTCGATGTTGCGCGACACTCCTTTCTGTACTTTTGCTTCATGCAGATGGGCTGCATTTCCAGTCGCACACAGCAGGCAACCAGGGCAATAAGTTGTAACTCGCAAGGAAAATCTGTAAAGCAAGGAGGCTTATATAGGGAGATGGGTTTGTTTATTTACAATTGTGCAGTGTGCAAAACATTCGAAACATTCCGCCCACGACGAACAACAACATCGCCCGACCATCGTTCTCTCGCACAGTCTCTCGTAAAACCAACACAACAAAAACCAGCAACACACCCGGCAAATTATATATTTAATATTCTATGACAAACTGTATGTAATGTAATTTGTATCTAAGGCTAAAGGCAGAAAATATACTTACAAAATGTTTGGAACAAAGCAAGGTCGTTTACGGGTGTACATTTGTGTGGTTTTGCATGTGTTTGCAGGTTCCACTACAGAGACATCGCATATCCTGATGACGTTGATCGTTTCCTTTGCTATGCTCCACACAGGTTTGTCTTCTTCGTGTAATTATTTTAATCTTTTCCTTATTTTGTTTTCTTTTTTCCTCTTCTAACTAATTCTCATTACAATCGATTTGTTTTCATAATAATTATTTTCAAAATAAGATCCTACATTTAATTTCAGCAATTCAACAGTTATTATACTGTAAAAATTAAAATAAAACCTTTTAAATTGCTTTCAGTTAGGCGTAATAAGTAATGCGTATTGCCTTTTTTTTTGAAACGATACAATAAGATTGCATAAAATTAGTTTTACTATCAGAACACAGGCAACGCTAGCATTGTGCGATCTGTTCGATATATAGATGGCACTGTCAATTTATATTACTTTCAGGATTCAAACACAGATGACGCTAGCAGCATATGAACGACATACAGATAGGTGTCGCTAAATGTGTGATAATTTGTTTGAAATTTGACGTGAAGATGGCGCTATATCGATTGTCTAATTTGCACTGTTTTGCAACGGGAAACACAATTTCGATAGCGATAATTGCTTGTAAAACACCACTTAACGACTTCTTCTCAAATGGAACCAGCTCAGAAACAGATAATAATAAAAGAAAAACAATTCCAACGTAGAATTTAGCCAGATTGCAAATTGGTTTTATCTAAACGTTTGATGTATAGATGTCACTAAAATTATACATTTTGCTCTATTTTAATTCATCATCCTTCATGTCAATAATTTAAAGAACTGATTTAGCACGATATTAATGGATGTAAACAGTTTTGTTTTTCTTCCTTTCCTGCCTCGTTCGCTAAACAACTGACGGCGCCAAGTTCTGCTTATTTCATCATCTCGTTAAAATATTCAATTCGCAGCGCCATGTAGCCGTCGGCTCGTTGCTGGTTCGTGCAAAATTTAAAATGGCCGTTATATCACCAATTGTTTCATACATTTTTCACAATATGCATCATACGATTGCAATATTCGGGATTCTATACCCGGGCCTTCCCTATACCCAGATACTGCTACTATAAAGCTTTATTTTCCACTTTCCTTTCAAATTCAACAAAAAATGCTCTTCACTTAAACTGACCTTTTGTGCTGTTAAATGCGCAGTCTCACCTTTTGGTGTTTTTTTGTCCACAGCTTGACTGCTAAACCCCGAGTAGCGCACTTCCAAAACGCATGCACGCATTTCATTCTTCAACAGCACACCACCGTACCACTGCTACCTAACCGCCCGCCCCCTCCCCAACATTCCTACCGTTCCGTCTAAGCAATGATCCGTGGCAATGATCAATGCGCCCATAAAATCGAACCGGTTTTGCTTCACACGTTTCGCTGTTCACGCCGAACCATCACCATCGTCATCATCGTCAGCGTACACAACAGCGCGGCCTTTGGAACGAACAACAAGCGACGACGGACTGTACAACAAAACCGCAACAGAAAAGATTGCTCTATTGGTTGGTCTTACTGCCCCTGTCCGCCGCCCGTCCGCTCACATCCCCCACCCCGAGTTCCGGAGCCGTTTTTCGTGTAACCAAGCAATAGCCGCTTGCTCGAGTCGGCGCAACACAGTCAGTGATATAACCGTTTAGGCGCATATTTCGAATTCCTAAACCTCGCGCCTTCCGTCGAGCAGCATAACGGTTGACCTAGGAGAAAAGTGGTTGCCGAAAGCCGACCGCTGAACAGCAGTTGGAATGCCGGAACAACACGGCAGCGACTCGCCTTCCTTCTGGGCCGGCGGCATTGACCAAAGACGTTGATGACCAGTTTTACTGCACCCCCTTTGGTGGGGCGTAAGGAGTGCCATTGTTCCCCAAAACTTGTTAGGCCCTTACAAAAGCAACAATTTAGTGGTTCTTATAGCGAAAAAAAAGCACGAAACGCGTGAAGTAAGATGTGCGTTGTGATCTGGAGATGACACAATGGAACCGGAAGCTGACAAACACAGTGACAGTTAGTAGTAGCTGGCGAAGAATCTCGGACAAACCTTTTTTTGGAAGCTTTCGATTCGATTTCGAATGTGGGTGACGTGAGAAACCAATTTAAAATTTGCTATTTTGCATTTGTTAAGGGTTACTAAGGTCATTCAGTACTTAACAAGAGCCCAACGACATGTACCTGCATTAGGATGCGCTATGGCGCAGAGTGACTCACGCTTGTGTGACGGTGCCTTGGATTGTTTTGATTAATATAATAAGTCACACAGTCTCCAACAATGGCATCATCGTCATCATCCATCATCTTTGTCATTCGTTCGTCAATATACAACCGATTAGCACCAAGCGATTACGCATTCCATCCAAGTGACCCGGTTTAGCTGAGAATCACCAGAGAAACGATGCCTGCTGAGATACTTCATCATCAGTTACTGTGCAAATGATGAAGATTTTCATATGTGAACCTTACAAAAGCTGTCACCAGGCGACAGAACTTTGAGTAAATAACACAGTTTCTACATTCTTACCATCTCTTCAAGTTATCCATACATAGCTAGATACAACGGATCGTTTAGGCTCTGAAAGCTCTGGAAGTACTGTTTGATCCCGAATAATTGTTGAGGGGCTGCCATCTGGGAAAGAATAGGAACAGGTTTATAAAATACTCCTTTTATTCAGGAATCAAGAAAAAAAACTATGCGTTGAGTTACAGTGGTGGGTAGTCAAAATCGGACACTTGAATTTCAGACGATTTTCCTACATCGCGACGCTTTTACCAGTGGCCTAGAATTATAAAACGACTGGAAAACTTTACAGTTGGCTTCTTCTACTTTTCTTTTTCACGAACATGCAAAAAAATGAATCAATAATGTTCTTTTTTACGAAAATTATGGGGAGCAAATGAAAAAAGACTGTATAGCGCGCTGGGCATTCAAAGTCGGACACCATACAATGTTTTGAATAACAGCATTTTTAATATTTGGTAGCATTTCGTTTGGCATCTATTACATCCTGTATTCTGTTGGGCATGCTTTGGACCAATCTTAAACAAAGATTTTAATATTTTTTTCGCAATTCCTCGTTCAATATTTCTGCCCATCTTTTCAAATAGGAAGGTTTGCGTTTTCCACTTTCGTTTTAAGTTGGTACCTAACATACTCAATTATGTTGTGGTTTTTTGATTTTGGGAGAGTTCTTAACACTGATGGGCAATTATACAACAACCACATTTGAGTCACCCATGCCTCATGCTTGTGAACCATGTGAACCAAAATCCTGTCAAAAACAATGATAGCACTTATTATAATACGAAATATTTTGTTGCTAAAAGAACAAATATGTCTACCTTCGACCAACATTCTATATATTTAACGATATACATACTTGATGGAGAAATCGAAACGAAGAACGCTGTTCTTTTCTTATATAGTTGGTGCTTTTATTGGCACTCTACCGAACAAATTGTCCTTTCTTAAATAACGCCAGATTTGTTGAAGAATCTACATCAATTTTTGAATATTTTTAATGATTTTTTTTTTTTAATTTAACAGAGGTCAGGAAAGGCTTGGATCGAATTTATCGTATATGTAATATGTCTGCCTTCATTATACTGCATTTTGCGTTTTAATTCATTATTTAAATTTTTATAAGCAATTCTACTCTCATTTTAATATCGTTTGATAATATTGTGGATTGTAGATTTGCTTATGTTGGTGATTTCACTCATTTTTCTGACACTTTTACCCTGATTCATGTTAGAAATTGAATTCTTTCTAGGTTCAACAGTTTTTTGCTTCAGTATTGTAGAAACATACTAATTAAACTAATTATCTTGTTGCTATTGAAAGTAGTGATACGATCCAGCTTGTTCCCTCCCAACATTTGCCCATATCATATTAAAAATCTTGGTAAATCGAAGTGTCCGACTTTGAATGCCCAGCATGATATACAGACTTTTTACATTTGCTCCTCATTATTTTCGTAGAAAAGAGCATTTTTGAATATCTTTTCACATATTCGTGAAGAAGAGAAGTAGAAGAAGCCAACTGCAAACTTTTCAAGTCGTTTTATAACTCTAGTAAACTATTAAAAGCGTCGCAAAGTGGTAAGAGCGCCCAAAAATCAAGTGTCCGATTTTGATTACCCACCACTGTATGTGTAGCAGCTTTATTTTCATTTTCGTCATTCCAACTAAATTTATTACCTATTCAACAATCATCTTCTTAAACATAGCGTTCAACAAGATAATCCGAGACATGGAGATGGAATCCTGATACCTTGATATTTTAGTCGTATCTGTTAAAGGTCTTATGTTCAGTCTATTGCAAAACCGACCAATTTGATGGAGATGATAGATGAACGAAAAAATTGTTTCTTTTGACAGCAGTTTTTGTTTTCTTTTGCTAAACTTTACTCCTAAACCTGGATAGTATATTCCTGATGCATGGAGAACATTACTGGAATTTGGTAACTTTACTAATCGTGTGAAAATTCCAAAACGCTCCCATCAGAACACAAAACCTTAAAAGGATAGGCGTCTGATACTCTTGATAATGATATCAGTACGACAGCATTCTGTCTGCAGATGAAACACGTCGATCATTAAACTGTAAAAACATCCAAAACTGCAAAGAAAAAAACTGGTATTTAAAAGATTAATGTAACAATTAATAAAAGGATAGAGAAATCACATTTGATTTCTTTAAATAGAGCTATCAGCCAATCAAAACACTGCTGAGGTAGTGCTGGTAGTACGTATTTAATGAACTTTTTCACCAACTTGCATGTTTGATTACTTGCAAATATACTCGCTTCGTAGTTATTCACCAACATTTCACTACATAAATATGACACGTTTGTTGTTTTTTTTTATTCACGTTTATCTCTCAAGGCGGTGGGGGGTACGTGTACAGGGTGTCTCGTTGAATTAATTGTACAAAATCAGCTTTCAAAGTGATCTCACTCGTTTGAGAAAAAAATAAGTCAGATCGAAAATGAAAACCGGTTCTGTGATTACATTTTGGTACCCCGTTTTCGACACGACCCCACCTGACGACCTCTGGAGGGCACACAAACCCCAGCACCACCACAGAAGAGCATAACAAAAGCGCTCTGTGGTCCTTCACTTTAAGATGATCACTTCAATCACGGCGGCAGCGGCGGCGGTCCGTCAGATACCGGCTGTATGGGGTGTCCTCGGGAGATTCTTCGGCCTGTCTGCAATCGTATCTTGTTGTGTTGATGCGCCGAAATTGATGCTCCTTCCGATGATCGGAGTGCGATTGGTAGGCGCTCTTTCTGCGCCGGTGATCCTGAAGACGAGAGAAGAACGGATTCGAAAAGAAAGCTACCTGTCTGGAACGAATGGAATGGAGCACACACACACACACAACAGGACCGACTGGTTTTATCGCTCCCCTGTCACACGCACCCCCACAATGCCCTTTCGCCGCACCTCCCCGGCACGGCCAGCAATGGAATGCAAGCGGTCGACGAACTGCCGAATCGATTTGGAGGGCCATTTTTGCAAGCAAACACACACACACACACATATACACACGCTAATAGGCAAAAGAATCTTCAGGAAAAAAATGTTTGGCGAGGTTGAGCAGCCACGGCAAACGAAACAGAGAGAAAAAGAGAGAAAAAGATAAAGAGTAAGAAAGAAAAAGAAAAGATTGAGAGAAAGAAAAAGTAAAGAGAGAGAGAGAAAGAAATCTCGATAAGTTTGGGGGGGTACGATCATCTTCCCCATGTGTGACCGCGCCAAAGGAATGTGCCTCCAACTACTCCCCTCGATCAGCAGTGGCGGCCGTAGCTGACAGACTAATTGAAGAAGAAATTCGCTTTCCTGGCCGTTTGTGCATAAAAGCATAAATGGGCAGTTGCTGTTGATCGCGCACGGCTGCTGCTGGGCGGTCAAAGCGCAATTTAGAAAAATTTCTTGATTAGATTCAGTAGTAGCTGAAAACAGAAAAGCTAAATTAACCGTACAAGCGTACTACGAGTAGCGTACAAACATAGAAATAAAGGAAAATATTATAAAACACAAGTCACAGTGATTGACCGCACACAACCAACACACACAACACCGTGGCACTACAACAAATTGAACCATTAATTAGCGCACACGCGCGCTTAGCAACAACACACACCAAACAAACCAACTTTGAAGGGTCCTTTTTTGTGCTTGCTTTTTCGCGTCACCCTCCAAAGGTGATGCACGCCCAATCTGCCCGACGAACGCGAATGATATTTAACCGGGGCCCCCCGATTGAAATAGGCGGTCGGGCGAACAGTTATCTTTACTCGTTTTTCTTCAATTCCTTTCTCCTCCCTTTCCTTGGTGCCGGGCGAGCGCGAGGACGCACAAAAATTCGGTTCCATTCGAGCTGCGCCGGAGACTAAGCGTTCTCCTTGCAGAGGCTTTTCGAGCGGCTATGATGATGATGTGTAAATTAAAATGTAATCGACGGACAATTATCGTTGATTTATGCTTTTATATCGCCACTGGAAGTGGAATCGTTTGCTCTCTTCTGTCTCGTGTGTCGGTTTTATTAGCTGGCTCTGGGTCTTACCCTTTGGGGTAAGAAAGTTGATGAAACCTGGAGCTTTTCTCGTTAAAAATGTGTCAAAATTATGATTCCGGGTATAAGCTGCAAAGCAGGAACTTTTCTGCCCTGAACCTTTACAAGATCCCTTTCATACAACAACAAGAGGTTGGTATTGATAGCTATAGGAGACACGTTGTTCCTCAACATACTAAGCAAAATGATCCACATCAACGTGGTTTGTTGTTCTCAGCTCTACAACAACACATGGTTCTTCTCTCGTCATACTGCTAAGAGAATGTACACCAAAATATGGGATACCATAAGATCATCCTAAAATAGTAATGGCCCGTAAATGGAAAGTAAAAAATTGTGAATGAAAACTCTTCCGGTAAGGGTAAGGTGGAGGGAATGTGGGGACGTGTTTGTCGCCTGTCCCCAGCGTTTATGTGTGTATTTACCCTCTGCTACTCTTCCGACGATTTCTACTGCCAGTTCACGTTCAGAGACCACGTCGCCCGCCGAGTGTGGCACGACTTGAACCGGACTATGGACTACTTACTTACAGATGTTGTTTCTATAGTTTGCGCCGACTTTCCCTAGATGATGCCCTTTACTACTTTACTGCATCGATCACCATCGTACCACCACCACCGTAGAGTAAACATCCGGCATCGGCGTTTCATGCCTGAACGCCACAGTATATCCCGCTCTAAATAAACTAATACTGACACCGCAAACATCAACCACCACCCCATTCTTTGCGAGCGCGATGGGAAAAAGTGGAGAAGAGGAGCGTTTTTTTTCTCTCTCTTTTTCTGTGTTTGCATGTCGCAGCAGCAAGACGGACGCGCCACAGAAACTTTCTTTTCCAATATCGCTCCGAACGAGGGCGCCCACTTTGCTCCCTCTCTTTCTGTTTCGCTATGCGGATCTCCTCTCCCTGATCAGCTGTAATCAAACTCAAACTAGCTTGAAAATCATTATTCTGTAACTTTTATGAATGACTTTCTGTTATGTACCGCTGGTATACAACGGTGGTAGTTGCTGCTGTCCAGGGACGTGTAGCTCGCTAATCTTTCTGGCACACATGGTCCCCCCGTAAGTCCAAGGAAGAGGAGACGATTGCAGCTGTCAGGGCCACAACAGCGCTGCTACATCGACCTCCGTAAATCTGATGATAAGGATGATAATGATGCCACAGATATAACCATGGGCGGAAAAGGGAAGCAAACACGATCACGACTTCTTTTTTTTTCAACCGCAACAGGATTGCCCAAATCGGCGATAACCCATTCACGACTTCCATCTGTTTTTCTACCGTTCTCATCCTACGTTGCCCTATATGTTGCTTCCTGCTTCACGCAGCTAGGGTGGCAGCTGTTGATGGGTTTTTCATTCCACTTCGTCAAGAATTTCGAATTCCCGTTCAGCACACCGATTGTCTACCGGGCTTTGAACCCTGGACCAGAGTTCAACGAAAGGCTGCCCAACGCTAGGGGGGGTCCGTTATTGTCCAGAGTCCACACTCATCATACCATTCTGGTATGCCATCAAAAAAGAAACGTTCAACTATTCAACTACGGACCCTGCATCGTTGGGATTGCTTTGGGTGGTTCGTTTAATTTAGTCGGTGGACGCCTGACGTTTCGGAATGTAGCAGCACCTCTTCTTTTTGTGAATGCGATCGCAAATGGACAAGAGTAACGTCCATAATTCCTGGGTCTTACCTCCTAGTGGGTCCTAGGGTTTGTTCCTCCTAGTGGAATAATAAGACTGCTTCGCACGTTCAATCTTTTGATTACTTTGCATCAAAATCCTTTCGGTTAGTCCCTTTCTGCACGCTAACGATTTAGAACGCCGTCGTCTAACGCTTCTCTTCACTGCAACTGCCAACAGTGTGTGGACTGGTTAATGTTCATTCACGAACTAATAAAACCAGACATTCGCTGTACTATCACAAGCTTCATCGAATACCGTCGGGCTCTGTAAACTATAGCTCTCGTTCCACAGAAAATTCCACAGAAGAGCAGCAAGCAGCATCCGTTCCACACTGTGGCGACTAGAAACTAGACAAAATAGTATTTGTGTGTGAAGAAACAGAGACACACGACGAACCACATCGTGAAGGAAGCAAAAAAAACAGTGTTATGATAGGAATAAATGTAATCATACAAGCAAGACATATTGAACACAGCAAAAGTGTTGATAGTACAACACAGTCGCATATTCTCTAACGTTCACCAATACATGCAGTGAAAACATTACAACACAAATCAGTAGAAAAACGACCCGTACTCCACCCAGAGACACATATATACACAACACCCGGACGACACTGAAAAAAAACATTAAATGAATTTACACACAGCACAACGAAGGTTATCGAAAAGGCTAAGAAACTCACGTACACAAAGATGACACACGAAACTCTAAACGATCCGCAGCCAGCAGCGTACAGTTTATAAATGTGCCAGTAACATGTTTGCGCAATCCATTCACATGCTAGGTGAACGCTTTTGTGACGAGGACAGCAAGCGAATTAGCGGAACAACAATATGCATGATGATGTACATGATATAAGCTCTTGCCGATCATCATGAGAGGATCCTGTAAAACAAAAAGGGAAAAAGATACTTTAGTCAAAAGCTTCACTCATATCTTACACTTAAACATCGTTCACATAGAGATTAACAAGTTGCAAAATGATCATATACTTTCATATATGAAATAAATGCAGAAACCTATGAAAACAGGTGGTGTGTATTGTTGTAGATCCCTAGCATCTTTGATGGTTTCGATTTCCACGAAAAGGGATCTCCGGTTTGGACGATCTTTAGCATTTGAGCTAAAGATCTTGATCTGGAAGCGTACACTTAGCCTATCCGCATGACAGATAATTGGCAAAAACGCAACACTAATGCACACCTCGGCGGTTGCTTACATAACTGTCGTATTTTTTACTAAACTAAGTGTCTTGTCCGGGTTCCAAATGATGGAATTCAATCGTCGACCACTCTCTTTGCATTGTGGAAGCGAAGGAGTGTGGTAGGCGTGATGGCACCGCTATGACTAATCGACATTCTGTGACCGTTCAACAAACAAATCCACAAGTAATCATCCATGTGGTCTCACCATTTCGAAGGCTTTTTATTCCATATTGCTGCTGAAAGGGAATGCGTCATCGCTGGCAAGCAAATGATGAATTGATGTTTTAAAAACTGCAAACCTTGCTTGTATTTTATACTACACATATGATACCGATTTGAAATAAAAGAATTTACAACAATAAGCACGCTAGAATTATAAATTGTGCTGCAATAATTTCATACAAAATTTTGATTTTTTTTTGTTTAACCTTAAACACAGCGCGGTCAGATAAGTCACATAAAGTACTCTTGAAGGTTTTACCGGAATGGAGCTGAAATTTGCATAGCACTTAATACACTCGATGATGATGATGGAGAGCGAGGAAAAAACCCATTCCAAACCTGACCATCAACTACGTGACTGGACACTGGACTGGAGATATATCTGTAAATAAAAGCCGGCCTTTAGATTTCCAAGTTTCTCGGTATAACGGACATTGGAATGTAGTTTTCACTTCCACCCCCCTCGTCACATACTTCTCCGGAATTCTGCTTTCGTGCGGCCCTTACAAATTTATAAACCTTCGAACGATTTAAAACCTGTTTCTTCGTGAAACAAGCTTGCGTTTTCATTCTCCTAACAACTTCGGACCTCTTCTATGAATATCGTTGGTGCTGTTACTACTACTACTACTACCGTCTAGGATAAACCCGAGGAACACATTACAACATGCCATTGATTAACTATGCATCGTACAAGCTAAGTACTGAGTAATGAAACTGCGGATATCAAATTGATTCTTAGGAAGATACACAATGATGATTCATAACCAGTCGCCACAAAAACTCAATTTTTCTTTACATTATTACGAACTCAAGAAACAAGATTTATACTTGTGACGAAGTTAAAATGTGGAAACCAAACATTACGTATCCATCACATTGTTTCGGAAATTACCGTACAATTCCAACTGCGTACTCTGAGTCAGCAGAGCACGATTAAGTTCCACTAAGGCAACAAAAGATCGTTGAAAAAACACGGCAATAATTCTGGTTAGTTCTTGGAAAATTTAATCTTGAACCATGTGTTGCGCGGGGCAAGAGAAAATTGCTTACTTCTTTTCCCGCTAGCAGCACATCATAATCGATCCATTCTTCAGGCAGCAAAATCCGATCCGACGCTAGAATGTGCCTCGGTCGACATTATTATGATGGTGTGGTTATGATGCACGTTAAACGTGATCGAACCGAAAACACATATTACATTTTCCTTGGCCACACCGCACACACAGTTCGGCGTTCAGAGCATGTGCTTTAGCCATCGATGCTTGGTGGGCGCCATCACATCCCATCGTTCAGTGTGTGGAGAGCACACGCAGTGGAGTCAAAAGTGAATAATTGCTCATTAGTCCTGTTCAAAGTTTATGTTGCAGCGAGGAGTCAACCCTTTCCAGCAACATCTTGCGCGTCGATGTATGCGGATGCGAATCGACGGCTTCAAAAGCGTTTTTTTTTTGCTTCTACTATAGTACGCACCCAAAAGAAGCCTTGGTGACTCTGGGGGGGGGGAGAGCACTAGCCTCGTCAGCCTAAGGGGCCATGGCAACTGCAGGAATAAAAACGTGGTTTGTGTTTGGAGCACACAATCTCCAAGCGCGCCTTCAATACATAAAAGCATATACATAGCATAAGAAGTGAAACGGGAAATTTGGTGTTAGCAGCAGCAGCAGCCACACACAACATCATTGCTCCACGACTTTCAAACATGAATGAAGCAAATTATGAATGGGACGGTTGTGTGTGCACGGTCGGTCTGTGTGCGAGATGCCATAGCAAAAGTACATCGTATGAATGACGGTTGAAAAACTTGAATGAAATCAACGCCACACGGGTGTGTATACACACGGCATTCCTGATTCGCTCTCTCTCGCTCTCGCTTCATTGCACTACCATTGCTCCACTATTGCATCTCTCGCTCTCACACTTTTGATTTTGCCTTTCTATTTCTCTTTCTTCCTCTCTTTCTCACGCTCACTATCTTTCCTTCTGTTTCTCTTTCTCGCTCTCGCTCACGATCGACATCACGTCCGCATCACGATGGTAGTAGTGTTGGTTAATAGATAGAGCACAGCAGCCCCTTCTCCTTTGAACGTTTTTGTATGAATGCTTTAACCCCGTGGAGAGAATGTTCCGATGCACATACACAGAGACCCCGTAGCACTGCGCCTTCCCTGCCATTCCCTGCCGTTCAATCAAATGCACAACCGTATCGTCGTGCATCGTGCATCATCGTTCCCGTCTACTGCACAAACCAGACCGCAGACACAGTTGAAAGATGTGGTGTTACCCGCAGCTTCAATCAAGAAAACAAAAAATGCTTGTAAATGTACTGAACCAAAAAAAGATTTGTGGAGCTGCTTCACCTTCACCCTCAATTGTTTCTCGTGATAACCGACTGTGGTTGTATTTACATTGTTGATAATGAATGTATTGTAACTGAACTATCTACAGCTGTACATTACACAAATACGCTCTTCAGAGCGGGTCCAAAGGTTATTTCATTACCCATCCCAATGGTTGAGATTATTGGTCCTCCCCGATGGACTTCCATCACATGGCAATCTCATGAAATCAATCAACATTAAGGTTGCACATAAATGATCAAAGCATGATGCGCAAGGCAGATACGAAGGATGATAAGTAAACTAGTTGCTAAAACCTCATAATCCCCCATCCATCCTGTACTTTGCTGATGTTACTAAGTACAGATGCTGCCAACCAGTAGGGGTGAAAAAGGAACATTTTGCGCTTATCAACATTGTTTTGTTGCATTTTATTTCGAGTTACTTTAGAGGATTCCTTTCGGGGCAGTGCCTTGATCGAGTAACTGATTCTGACAAACACGAACACGAAAGCTATGGTAGCGCCATGATTGGAGGAGCCTGACCCCGTTTCAGATTCAAAATCGAGGTTTCCCAGTCTAGGGTGTAAGGTTACATCTTCCGATAAGCGTTATTTTTCTAGCTCTGCAGATCTAACAGACACACACATTTTCTAACCACTCATCGTCAAGGTTTAAATGGTATTTCAATGCTACTCTCTACAACTGACAAAATAATATTTAAACTTAAATCACTGGGCAACAAACAAAACTTACTGCATTACACAATTCGAAAGGCACCTTTTAAATCAGCTACAGGCCCCAACACACACAACTAATCTGAGTGCCAGGAAACATAACACACATCAGCATCATTATGGAAGCGCGACAGAGCACAGGCGCCAGTTATTCGTGAAAAGAGGCGAATGAGGTCTATGAGACCCAAAGCCTCTATAAATAAACGAAAAAAAAAAAAAAAAAAAAAAGTTATTCGTGATAATACAAATGATGCCATAGCTTATCGCACCGTTGTTAAACGAAATACTGCACGACCTGTCAGTCGCGAGTGGGGAGAGTAACTATTATACCCTTCATTGCGTCAACAACACCAACACAGAGTCAGTGGTCAGAGCACCGTAAAACTACCGTAAAATGAGGGCCGTGAGACAAGCGTAGCTAACGTTACTTACAATGATTGAACACGTATTTCAAGTCCTTCAAACGTCGCTACATAGTACCAAGACAAGACCAAGGCAACACACTATACTTCCTAACCCAAAAGACGTAGATAACGGATATCTGTACAACATATACATGTTGAAACTTTACCTCATACCAACGCACAGTCTACCACACTCTACCGGTCATACGAGAACCAAAGACCGATACAAAACTGAAAAATTGAAGTAAGAAAAATATATGCCTACACACAAATAGTTCGCAATCATTATTAAAAGCGGCATCGAATCGGTTGATGTCAACCGGGGCGCAACATTTTGCTGCGTTCTTATATACAGACAAGAAAATGGCCATTTATAGGATGGAAGGTAGATCTCGTCAGTAGTAGCCCAAATGGTTCACGATTTTGGCGACTTCTTCTGCTCTGCGGGTGAGACTTAAATATTACTTTTTTGTTTTGTTCCATTATTTCCCAACTAGTAGTAGTATGGCCAATTCTACCCGAAACGTAACCTTATTTGACTGGAGCGTGATTTCGCCAGTCCGTTTTTCCTTCTTGTTCTTCGTCTCACGCATTAAAGATAGTGACGGTGTTCCGGTTCCTTTACCACCGACGCGCTCACTGGCCAGAGCATACGATTTTACCTTACCATTCGCTCAAAGTCTCCCCAAAAAAGGTAACGAAAGTCGCGGCATGAACGGGATGAAAGAAACCACCGCTTTTCTGTCGCCGCCTTCTACTGGTACGATTGGCAAAAATGGGTCTCAAGCTGTGTTACTCGACCCACTGGCAGGCGTTGGCAGCATGAGAGCTATAGTGAGATGGGTGGTGGATTGGACAACTAGCACCCGTGTGTGGCGCCGGCATTCTTCATCCTTTATCCTAACGGACGTGCACGGGGATAGCCTTTTGCTTTGAAATGGCACATTCGCAAAAAGGTGAACCAAAGACAGAGAGAAACGTTCCACGCAATAATGTGCTGGAGACTTGTTTCTAACGCCATTCGTACAGACCGCAATTACGCTGTCTGTCAATCAGTAGTAACGCTGCTTTAAATATACCCATCGAAATGAAACTGCTGCCTGCAACGCCCTAATGGTGGATGATTCCTCCTTACACTACTAACAACTCTTTTTATGGTGAGGTGTTCAGTTACAACACTGAAGGGAACATTTACGGATATGATCATAAGTGAGGAAATGAATCAGGCGAATACGCATACACTCGCCTTAACGTATACCATGGGAAATTTTGCTTTCATAGCGCATCCTCTCATAGCCATCATAACGGGGGATTCATGGGAAGGGCGTTTAGTAATGACTAAATTCAGCAAAAAGAAGATAAGAAGATCTTCTTGTGCTGTTGATTTACCCTTGTTTTTGGTTATTAGTTGTTTGTGGAATCTTCCAATTTCAACTTCAGTCCAAAGCATGCAGCAGAGAGCAGATACGCATGTTTTTTAATTGATGTACGTTGAACCGCATCTCTTATGTGTGCTCTGCGTTGCGCACTATTCCAAGTGCGTGTAAACCGTTTTGCTTACACACAAATCCAATCTCCGTCTCACCAGCATTATGAGCTATTCAATGCAAATAGGACATGATATACACAGTGCATCATGCAAACACCTACGAATACAATGAGTGCATGTAATAACATATCATATCTGTGTGACTCACAATATTTCATTTACTGTAGCAATCGTGCCTGCAACTAGTTTACTAGTCCACATGATCACAATTACATGTTTCTGTGGCGGCAGTATTCTTGTATGCTAATCGTCTAATTTGTATCGTTGTAATCATAGTCATAACATCCTACAAAACCAATTGCACTTCAAAATGAAAAATTGTTCTTCATGAACGGTTTTAAATCTCTCTCAATCATGTTGAAAATGTTTATTTCATACATTCCAATGCTTCGCTTACGATCGTTAGTCATACCTCTGAAAATTGCACTTCCGTTTCGTTGTTGTTCGTGCACGAAAAATTGCATGAGAATATAATCTTGCCCACCCGGGTTTTCCCGTTAATTTATTTTTCATGTTCCCTTTTTCTAATGGCCAAATTTTTTAAACGTTCATCGCGTAAAAACCCGCCTCATCGTTACACAGACACGCTCGCACACCAAGGGTCTCTGATATTGCCGTTAAAAAAGCAAATAGATATTTTTTTTAAGGATAAGACATCCAGGTAGGTACGAGACTTGCCAAACTAGTTTCGTTCCGCTTGACGGACCCCTTTTTGCTTTTTGCGGTAATTCGTTACTTTTCTAATTCCACCACCACTCGCTACTTTCTCTCGTTTGCAAACAAATAAACGCGGCTCGAAAAACGTTCACGGTTGAAACAAAAAAAACATGCCTTTTCTTTCATACATTTGCGATGATGAATTGCTCCAAAAATTTGTTCACGCAGTGGTTGTACTTGTATATAATTGAAGAAGCTAAACCTATCGAATCTGCAGCAACCAAATAATTTGAACCAAGAAGAACGATTTAATAATAATTTATTTATAATTATGATTTACGAGGATTTCTCTTTTTCTCTATGTAACCAATCTAGCGACACAAACACAATAACATATCCTGTTTAGTTTTCTTCACACGGAGCAAACTAATCCATTGCAAACCATACATTGCAGGTATAGTTTATCGTTATGCAAAATTCAATAAGAACGAACGCACAGCTAACGAAAATAAACTACTTCAAAAGCACACCCCGTTCGGGACGAGTGTTCGTTACTGAAACACTCAAACCCGCGCTATCCGATCTGCCCTGCAGGCTCTTCGGCAATGGCGAGAACACATCGTCACCATTTACCGGAAGTAAGCTCCAACTCTGCGCTCCTGACGCATTCTAACCCAGATCGCAAGCACTTCAGTATGCGTGCGAATACATAGTATCGCGCTTCATGCAACGCATGCGCCAAGTGAGCAAATACAGCATACACAGTGAGCCACTCGTACATGGGTGGCTTGCGCAAACCGTTCCACGCGCAGTGTCTCTCTTTCTCTCTCTCTGTAGGGCAAAAATGTTCAATAAAGGAGAAAACTGGGCACACTATCTAGCAGCGTGTGTCTCACTACAATAGAGGAGGCATCAGCTATTAGAGCTGCTATCATGGCTGACCACGGAGCATCACGGATCTCAAACTGGGTCAAAGTGATTCGAGATACAGACAGAACCATTACGGAGCGTTTGAATCGCAAACGCGAACGGCTGCCAACAAAACTAATGAAGGAAACAAATACCTTACCTAGCAACAACAGACACGCGGGCATGATACAATCCATTAATAACTTTATCCCTTCCATGATCATGCGTTGCGTGATAAAGATCAGAAACGGTTCAAGTGTTGTGGTGAAGTGCTGCTGCCTCAGCATTGGAATTGCATTTCTAATTGGACGCAACTGACTGATTTTATCATTACACGCTGCCCACTCTTTCTTTGCACTCCCTTCTACTAGCTGTGGTCAGAAATATACCTGTGTATATACAGTATCACGGCACGCAGCACTGTATCATTCATACGTTTCTTCCGGATGTATATATATATAACACACCGTGCATCGAATCCGCACTCGAGTGGACTATCTGTGCACGATGATCGGGGTAATTTAGGGAGGTGTCAATATTGCACACAAAAGTAGTAACTTAATTTCATTTGATAATGTTTTCCCTATGTTGCAACAATAATCACGAGAGTGTGTACATTCTGCCTCACCCCAGCACAACTTAAGCTTCAAATCAACCAGCCGTTTTGCCAACATTGACATCAACCACCAATCCACCCCGTCATCGAAAAGCATTGGCGTCGTTGACACGAGCCACATCGTCAGTAACACCACCAACAGGTCCATGATCTTAGCCAAAGAGTTCGTTGAACCGCCGCCGTTAGCTTGGATGGGGGAATTGAATTCATTCATAAATTTTCTTTTAACACCAAACATTAGTCTGACTTGCCTCACACATGCACACACGGTCACCAGTGCAGTGCCTATTAGAACGATCGAACGATCACGCCACACGAAGCATGCCAAAGCATTATGGAACGAGCAAGGTAAGGAATCCAAATAATCGGGCGGGTACGTATCAACTGAAATATAACGCATTCCGTGCTTCTAATGGTGGTGGTGGAGATGGTGATGATATTGCGAAGAAGCTGCCTATAACGAAGCGGACAAAGCATAAAGCAAACTTTTCTTTGCCGAGGAAACGAAGATCGCGAAACGCAATGGCAAAAGAAGTATAGCATAAAGGACAACAGCAAATATGTTAGCATATGACTTTTTGGGTAATCGGTGATTCTCGTTAAGTTGGCCGTTCATCGCCTTTAGAAACGCGCATTCTTCCGACTCGATGTATTCTCTTATCGCACGCCCCCCCACACACCTCCTCCTTCTCGTGATCATTCCACAGACTAAAAAGCAAACCGTGGGATCTTGTTTTTTTTGTTTGTTTGTTGCTCATGTCCTCGTGCTTCTTGTGGTTTCTGGTTTTTGAACGCGACTGCGCGTCCTGCCAGACTTTGCCGAGGAAACGAAGATCGCGAAACGCAATGGCAAAAGAAGTATAGCATAAAGGACAACAGCAAATATGTTAGCATATGACTTTTTGGGTAATCGGTGATTCTCGTTAAGTTGGCCGTTCATCGCCTTTAGAAACGCGCATTCTTCCGACTCGATGTATTCTCTTATCGCACGCCCCCCCACACACCTCCTCCTTCTCGTGATCATTCCACAGACTAAAAAGCAAACCGTGGGATCTTGTTTTTTTTGTTTGTTTGTTGCTCATGTCCTCGTGCTTCTTGTGGTTTCTGGTTTTTGAACGCGACTGCGCGTCCTGCCAGAATTGTTAACCAGACAACAACATTCTCCGACAGGCGCAAGGAATGTTGTTTCATTGCCCTTCTCCTTTGCCATTTTCTTTCGATATGTGCAAGGAATTGCTACCAGCAATTTCTTTTTTTCGTCTGTTTAGTAAGCTTCCCTCCTAATGCCAGTAAGCACACAAATAGGAATGTGCCACTATTTACAGATGAAACACATTACTTCTTTCTGACTAATCAGCGACTTTAACAGGGCCTAACTGTGAGGTGAAGAATATAGACGAATGGATTTTATAAAACAATTAACTTAGGAGCAGTGTATCGAAGTGCTTGACATAAGCAAGGCCACTTAGAACAAAGGCTAATTCGTGGCTAAAAGTTATATGTCTATTTATTTTGTAACATCTCTCCTCAACGCAACGTAGCATGTTTATTCTGGCCAAATGTGATTGGAAGTGCTTGACATAAGCAAGGCCACTTAGAACAAAGGCTAATTCGTGGCTAAAAGTTATATGTCTATTTATTTTGTAACATCTCTCCTCAACGCAACGTAGCATGTTTATTCTGGCCAAATGTGATTGGGATTCTGCGTCATCTAAAGCATGCAACGGTTAAATGCAATTTAGTTGCTTGCTATGTGTGATTTTAAACAAAAAACGAAAAAAGATTCATTTTATTATGATCTCCATGTAATCTGGACAACATTTTGGCTACGGGGGGGGGGACGTAACTGAGATATAAACAGTTATTCAAGGCGAGCAAGAGAGAAAGAAAGAGAAGAGAGAGAGAGAGAGAAGGGTGAAACGCACAAAGCGATCAAACGAAGTAAACTGGAGTGTGTTTTCCGACTCGCATGCACGAGATAGCGGATTCATTTCGAAATCGGTTCGTTCCCAGAAAATTGTACATTTTCTCGTGAGAACTCCCCGTTGCCGCAACAGTTCGCGTGGTGAATGTTTTGCTGCTGGGCTAAACGGCTAAAGACCAAACCCAACCGCACTCGACCGTTCAACACAGTCGAGCCCCGTGTCGCTTCTCTCCTGCGTTCATTTACTATCGCATCTTTTGTGCAACGCCGCCACCGTCTTTTCAATGCCTACGGTACGCGCCACCACCTTCATCCTTCTCGGTAGGACACGGATGGGACGGATCAGCAGGACGGACGTGACACCATAATCCCAACGAGCGAGGAAAGAAGATTCACACGCCAGCAAAGCCGAGTGAGCTGGCTGGAACCGACCTAAGGTTTTTTTTTTGTATGCCTGAAGTGTCGTTTCTCACAGAAACATTAGCCGTTTCTGGTCTGCCTTCTTACCCCATCATGTGTTCTCTCTCACTGTTGGGTTTTCATCAATACACGGTTAATACACTGATGGTAGGATCGCTGAGGATCGTTGTATGTCTGGGTTTTTTTTTGTGTACGATTTTCCGTCTTTCACCGCTTTAGAAGTGTGTATTTCATGCTCTCCGATCTCTCCGATTTATGTGTAGCCTTGAAGCAAAAGGAAATGTGTTTTTTTTATAATTTCCGTAGCATTGGAGATGCTAATCCATTCCTTATGAACGCACGTTTTTGTTGCAAAAATGTATACGTCTTTGGTAAACTATTCCAAAGATAGATAATATACTGTGCACAAACTGTGCATTCTCGGAATACTGCTTTTGCTCTATCTGAACATGATGCTGCTGGTCGGATGTAAACGTAATAATTTGCTTACTGGAAACTGCCCTTCCGCGAGAAATGAGTGTGTTGCGTGTCGGTCGGTCGAGAGTGGGAAGGTCATCGCGAGATATGGAAAGGCCTCATTTAGAAGAGTCGCCCCCGAGATTCACGCGTCTGGCGCCATTGCCTCATAACGTTGTTACACGCCTCTGACTCTGTTTGGGCGAAGAAGGTGCCGTGAAATCATCACACCACAATAGCATTCACAACCCACTCGCTCAACAAAGCTACCTCCTACTCACACTACCATCCAAACATTGTTTTTTTTTTCGATGGCAAATACTTCAACGCGCTAGGGGACTTGAAAATAGCTGGCTCACGTTCCTACATGCTACACTGGTACACCATAAAAATCTGCTCCATCCGCCAACCCAAGACAGCTTAACTTTATTTGCACATCCATCTTCCGGCCAACTCGCTCCTCGCCTACATTCATCGTGCCACCACCACCACCACCACACCGCTAGATCGTCATCTCATCGACAACCGGACACCGGACTATATACTGTCTGTTTCGTGCAGTACACACTAAACACGACACCCTTGGAGGAGGCGATCTAACGAGGGTGTCGCGCACTCAAGACAAATATGCGCTCACACAACACACACGCGCGCGCAAGAGATGGCCCCTACCGAACACTCCCCGCCACCATTTCCCTCGATCGCAACCTACGCCACCCCTCCTGCCCCTCGGTAACCCAACCCATCCGGTGACCTAAGTTCCTTCGGGCCATTGAGAGTGCTTATCTAATGATTTTACATGATGTGTGTGGCTGGCTGGCTGGGTGGCTGGCTGTGGCTGCTTGTTGCTAGCCGCAGCGTAACTAAAACCAGATCTAAAAATAACAAACTCACATGCACATTCTTATCAGAGAGCTCGAATTGGTAGTAATTTGACAACGACACTCCAACGGCTGAGCATAAAAGGGTGGTGGTAGTACACACCGTGTGGCAGACGCGCATAATGGTGTGCCACCACCAATAGGGCGGCGATCTCACCTAGGTAAACAATAGGATTCGAATGGAATGTGTCGTGTACAAAGGTGGATATTTTTTACCAGCCAGTAGTATTATGCACCTACTGCTCCACAACACGGGCAGTGTAAATAAATCATAACAAACAATGACAACTTTCCATAAAGTATAATCATGAAGAATGAAGATCGCAACATTTTTAATCATCCTGTGTGTTTGTGACAAATTTAGGAACTTTACTCAATCGTCTGAAGTGAGCTTCGAATTCCCCGCTACAACTAGTTTGTTATCTCCCTGCGCTACTAACTAGTACGTACTTAAAATGTGTATGTGTGCAATACTTACATCATCACTCCAAGCAAAAGTGTGGGACGAAAATTCATTTAAATCCCTTGAGCGTTCCTCTGCATACACAAAAACGACCTCGTACCGGATACTGTGTGTGCGTACAAGTTTTCTTCTCATACACTACTGAGGGTGTCAGTCTGCTGCTGTTGCTGCTGTGCTCGGCGCTCTCGAGCAACGAACGAGAGAATTGATGATCCCGTTGGCATCGCTGGATTACCAGCAACTATAGAGGATGCTGTGTGTTGATAATAGCGCTGCTGCCGTTTCACAACGAGCACGATTGTGTTATTGACTGCTAAAGGCACCGACCAGGACGACACTAGCGCCAGTTGGCTGTCACGTACAGTCAGTCAGTCGTGGGGTTGTCGTAACAACAAAACTGCTGCTGGTTTCGCCCGTATCATTGTGGTATTGCTTCCATTTTTTTTAGGTGACACCCTCATCCTCAGCCTCAAAAGGTTCGTTGATTCGTGTAGCTGAAATAAAAAGGATCGATATTAGTTTTTTTCTATTGTGATTCTGCATACTTTCATATCTTATTTGTTACTATTTATTACTACTATCACTTTGCGCGAATGGTGTTCTAATCTAATCTTCCTAAAATTCCTACTCATAATTTGTAATACCGAATCTTCTCTGACTCGATCTTTCAATGTCTCTCTCTTTCTCTGTAACAAGCAAGACGGGCGTTGCCGAAACGATTTTCGTTTCAAATTATTGCGATATATTGATCGATGTACGCAACCAAAATTCACGGTGGTCAACGATTTCCATTCGAAGTGGCCTGTACGCTGTATTAGCACCCCGTTTGCACGACGACTTATGCCGACTTCAAAATTTCCCCTGAACGATCATGATCTTACACACAACTACTACACAATACAAATTCTCTACAGATCACCTACGGCTTCTGCGCAGCTAAGCTAGGCAAACACTGCGCAGTACTCGCGGAGAGTGTTCATACATCTGACTGGTCTCAGTAGCAAACTTTTCATCGTTCAGCCTTCTGTTCCGCGCTCTACATCTCCGGAAGAGCAGACGTACAGAACAGAACCCTCGGAACCGCGTGCTAACATATACGGGCGCAAGGAGATGGACGCGAAATCTCGAACCAACTCGGGCTCTAGCGCTTTTGTGGCGGCCTCTAGTAGGAAGTGGTCGTACGCACGCACGATACCGTGTACATTTGGTAGTGGTGTACGAACCGCGTTTGGTAGTGGTGTTAGCACAAAGCAACACACATGTCTCTTTGCCGAAAAGCTGCTGCCGTTTTGTGGTATGCGCACACGGCGAACAATGCTGGTGACGCGCGCGTGTACCACCTCTTCTTCCATTTTGTTCCATTTGTGCTGTATGCTGAGTAACGGGATGAATCGGGACCGACCGCGTTCAATCCAAGAGTCAAGCTTTCAATTAACTTCAATTAGATTCGGACAGTTCGTCGAAAAGTGTGCGCGCAGAGAGGAAAATCGAACCAATTTCTCTCCAAGTCGCTTCTTGCTGGTCGCGCATTCACACGAACTAACTCCAACCGTCCCGTAAGTCCCGTAAGTCGGTTGTGTTACGGAATTTTTTCAAGAGGTTTCACCTTTTTTATGGTATACTGCACAGCGCCACACAGAATAAGCAACAAAGCATCATTTAACCATAATCTGTTAAATGAAATAAGCAGGATCATCGCTAAACCGGTGGTGGACACGAATCTATTTGACGTATGTGCGCGCAAAGTAAGGGAATATATTTTTTTATGCTCCGAAAAATTCACAATCTATCGTGTGTGTGTATGTGCGTGGCACGCTCACCGAAATTTCTAGACCCAACTACGCCCTGAAGACGGACGGAGCGACAAAAACCGCTCGCAGATTGTAGGCATTCCGACGCACTCGGGACACTGTTTTACTCGAACCACACTAATACTCTGCGGCGCAAGGGGGGGGGGACCATTTCATGGGAGTCCAAAGTCCAATTTTATCATACCGAGTTGCACGACACATTCTTCACCTCCCCCCCGCCGCCGTAGGTTGGTTGGTTTTGTAAATTCGTCACCATCAATTCATTCCCGCACCACATTCGCATTAAAAACTACGACGTTTTGCCTGCCACAAGGGCGGCCCAAAAGAGAAACGCACCAGTAACGGAACTAATTACAGCACTTTGCACCACACGGACGGGAACACACATACACACGCACATTTCGTTGCATTGGTACTAT
Organism: Anopheles maculatus; assembly: GCA_002091835.1. Classification (NCBI taxonomy): domain Eukaryota; kingdom Metazoa; phylum Arthropoda; class Insecta; order Diptera; family Culicidae; genus Anopheles; species Anopheles maculatus. The sequence goes on from KZ062290.1 coordinate 107,696, forward strand.
CGCATTCAATCAGCGGATTTCCGATACACTGGATTATGCATTAGAAAGATTTTGGCGGCTGTTGCTGCTGCTGATGCTGAGGAATCCGGCTTCCAACCTTACAACAGTGAAGAGAGCTGCACGGAGCCGTGACCGTACTCGATACCTGTCCTTCTGGGAATGTTTTGTGTGTCTTCGGGGTTTCTTCGGAACTGCTCGCTTCGCCTTGTTTGGTGTTCTTGCCGTGTGAAGACCGTTCGAAAACGCGCACTGTCGAACATGCAATAGCAAATGCTTTTTTTTCTATTTCTAATTTAGCGTAAGCAATGCGTAAATGGATTTCTTTATTGTTAGTAGAAGTTTCGACAGCACCAAACATGTAAAACGTGTTGCAAAACTCGATACGTATGTGCAATTTGTGGTTGACATTAAACGTTTATCAACCAACAGCATCCGCACTCGGTGACCTTTACAACGTTATAGCTGCTCTAATGAATGTGTGCATTAGTGAAGCAATGCACTGCTATAAACTGGAACTGAATGCCGGTAACACATATTCCTGCAATCCTTTCAGTCGTTTCGCGGTCGCGGTGCTGCATAATCATTTGTTTATTCATTAATAGTATGTTAACAATAATACATCGCTATTTTTAACAACCAATGGTCTAAAACCTCATCAGGCATCATATAAAACGCGCCTCGTCAATCGTCAATCCTTCATCTTCTGCCGAATGCTAATAATAGCGTGTAGAACTGACTAAACAGATCTTCGGTTATCAGCCATAAGACTCATTACTGTGCTCTTGCATTGGGGTCATTTAAGTCCCTTTTTTTGCATCCAAATTCCCAAACCATGTTCACGACTATCTTTACCCACTGAAAAGCTGTTTACCACGCCGCTGGAAGATCGTCGTTTAAAGGAATGTCGTTTCCAGTGCTCATTTGAGGTCAACATACAAGCAGGCGTGTGTGTTAGTGTGCATGGAAAGCATCCGCAGCGCAACTTACCCAAGCATCCATTGCGCTCGGTACCCATGAATGAGCTGGCAGAGAAATGTTCACGGATGTGGCCGACGATCAGGTTCGATCAGCTGTCCTGTTTCGAAAGCAATTGCGAAAACCTTTCACCATCGTGTGAGGTTGTGATTTTTTCTTTCACCTCTTTACCGTGCCAAAATGAATTCAGTGCACGGGAGCTGGAACTCCTCCGACAGTAACTTCAGGCAAAGCAATGTCCAAGTTGGCACACACAGAGACACCAACGTCCGTGCGACATCGTTTGTCTTTAAGTGGCATTAACCATGCTCATCATTACTAGCGATCCAATACCACGCAATGACCATGCATTCCAACCATCGGCGAGTCATGTGAACGACGCTACTCAAACAACTTGGCTCGGTACACACATTCCAGCAGTGTGGAGCCGCCACACCGGCCACCTAGTGGAATGTGTTATCTTATCGGCCGCCTGTTACGTAACGCATGTCACCGCTAGTAGCTTCCCTTCATCAAGTGACCTCGTGCTAGGCGGAAGACCTCGCAATTCCTGAGACACACACACACGCATTCCACGCAGGCAACGGGGCATCATCGTGTGATGCGGACACCGTCACCTATCACAATGTACCGTCACCGGACAAGACATTTCTAGGTCGTCACGGAAAGCCCAGAAGTACTGGTCGTGTGAAGGTATTAGCATACCTATGATAATTTTCCACTATCCGGTCCACGTGGAAATGCCGCCCGGATGGTACAGTGGGAACTTTCTCTTGGACCACATCCTGGTCCCCATTTTTGGTCGTTATGCACGGGAGAAAATGTAGATCATCACCCGATGTCCCGGTGTTGTCCCCACCGGTCCCAATCCGATTGTGGGGTAGGGGAAGGGGAGGCTTGGTACCCCGGCCTGGCATACCGGCATATTTTCCCACCCGGCCGACCTAACACAGGAGAGACACCAGGGGTCGTAAATTTTTATAGAACCGTTTTTGAATGAAAGCTTCGGACCTTTGAAGATAGTTTCGGTGTGCTGTGCTGAAACACAGCGAAACACGATCCGATTCGATTCCGACAAAACAGACTCGACCCAAACCTTCACCCGTTGCTTCTGATGTTACCCCTGGCCCGGTGCACGGTGCCGATATCGTGCCGATTATCTGCACTGCGGGAGGCAATTTTCTGCCTAATTAATTACCGATTGAGTGAGGTGTAAGGTTTCCTGCGCATTTTCGGCTTTCCGATAAACCCGACTAAGAGGGCTAAGGGGGAGACTCCACTGGGGTTTAGTGTTACTTCGCGGTAGGTGTGCACGATCGGGTTCTCGTTGGCAGGCGCACCTCGACCGTGGTTTGGGTGTGAGTAAAAAAGAAAAACAAGCCCATGAATGGCCAAAAACTAAGATCTCGAATAGCTCGCGCAGTTAATCGTGTTACCTTCGTGAACGGTGCATAGAAATTATGGTACCAAACAAAAACCAAAAAAAAAACAGGAAAAAGAAACAAATGCCGTTAGAAAAGGGGCTGCGCTGCAATCAAAACCTCTTTGGGTGGGCACGAAAAGGCCATGGTTCGTGGACTCGGTTCGGTTCCAACCTTTTCTGCCAGACATTTACAGCAGGATCGTGCAATCCTTCGGCGTTAACAGCAGCAGAACGGAAAGATTTCCCATCATTCTTCAGAGAACAGGCTTTGTCAGTTGAGTTGGCTGTGTGTAGCTTTTGTGCGGCGGAATTGGCGGACACTGGCGATTCTCGTTTCCACCGGCCTAATTAGCAGGCATTCTTTGCACCCGAAAAGTAGGGACGCACTTTCGGCCACGAAATCTGTTGCAGACAGAACACACACACACACACGCAAGAGCGCAACAACCAGAAGAAGAACCCTTGGTTCGCATCTGACCATCCCCCCATGCTCAATCACTTTTTAATGGCAAACATGGCGCTGGCAGTGACCTCGGCGTACCCTTGTTTTCCAAATTAGGAAACGAATCAGTCGAGGTGCGGTCGGTTCGTGATTTAAATAGCCAATAGTTTGTTCCTGTCTCAAAAAAAAGTACAGGAAGACTGTCGCAAGGCGGATTACGCATTGTCAACGCAGGGCAGCTGCACATCATGGGAAAGGGTGCTTTCGTCTGCAATATGTGTGCGCGATCATCGCGAGCGGAATGTTTTCAAGGTCAAAAACCTTTTGCCAAGTCTCTTCTCTTCGGTTGGATATCAGCTCGCCGTAGCTCCCTGTCCGTGGCTTGCGTCCAACGAGCGCTCTTGAAGCTGGTGGCATCTGCTTTGCGCACATTCCAGCAGGGCGCGCGCGCGCGCTGGCCAGAGTGCTGTTTGAGCACGGTTTAGAAAGCTTCACCAAAGCGCTCCCAATGGGTCTCGCGCAAGCGATCGCACATTCCAATGGCACCGTTTTTTCCTGGATGCTCAGCAGGCCCGCTTCAAGTTGCGTCCATACCGAGAGACACTCGTTTTGGGAGGAGAATTGTTCGTCGGCCCAAACTGCAACTGCAGTTAGGCAGAGCGGGAAGCTCTAACAGGCAACAAAACAGGATCTGCATTTGCGCTTCGGTAACAGAAATTCGAGGCGTTAGTAGTATCTCTCCCGCCGCTGGAATGTTGCAGCGGTTGCTGAAACTGGAGAAGCTTTCCTTACGCACGCATTTGGATAGGTTTTTGAGAGGGGGGGGGGGCGATGGGTCTGCTTATGCAAGGGCTAAGGGTGTTAGGTGCAGCTCCAACACACAAACCGGAGACGCATCGTCGATTCGCATTTGTATGCAGCAGCACATCCAAACATTCCAAGCCGCGCCGGTTAGTCGGACGGGTTTTTCGGACGCTTTCGGGGTAAAACTTGCCAGCACGACGGATTTTCATTCTTATTATTTTTACCCGCCTATGTCTGCCTTTCCCCATTCCCGCCACTGTCGTTCGGTTTTCGCGGACATTACTTTGTCTTGCGCTCTCTGCGCTCTCTGCCACTTGTGTCTCGATCTGGGACGCGTTTTGAAGTCGTTAGACGATGCAGCATTCAACGTTTGTTAACTATAAATCTTTCAAATTATGGTATGTTGTACTGTAGTACCTTACAATAGGTCTTAAATGGCTTTACCTTAAATTCAACCACCATCAATTGCGGCTACGGGACGTGTTGAATTGCCCAAACACGGCTGATATCTATCTATGGTTGACCTATATCATTGCCGGGACATTCCATATACAATTAGGCGCCACTTGCCAACACGACGGGACTTGGCATGCAGGACACATCGTGTCAAGGAAATGAAAGAAGCTGTGAATTCGTCCGGAAGAACTCGGAATTTGCATTTCGACTCATTATACTTTGCATAATTGGGCGCGGTACGGTGGCCGTCTTAGTAACGGTGCCGCTTTTCATACGATTGAACCGGGTATCGAATCCCGTCCGGACCGACTCCCCCATATGCAGGACTTATTTATCCAACTGCAAGTAAATTTAAGTCAAGCAAGAAATTATATAGAGTACCAAAGCAGAAGAAGACAAATTTATAGTTTTAGATATGTAAAGTGGAACAATTATGCATAACCGACATTACAACAACGCCCGAAAATTACTTCCAGCTATTGATATGATGAGATTTTTCTTGCTTCGCTGTCGAAAAGCCGCAACCACCACTCTTGCAAAGCTCTGAGGTGGTAAGCGAGCACGATGACCGTGGCCGTGCGGGGCCTCGAAAGACTTTCTAACGGGACTTGGCATTCTTTCGTCGCGAACTAGGCAAGGCCACACCGGGCGTTTTGTTGAATGAAAGTGCCCAACTAGGCCCAACGTTTGCCTATTCGTATGTCACGAGTCGGCACGGCATATAGAGGCACACTGTGGAATGCGGTCGAACTCCGCGGCCCCGAACCGTTAGTGACAAATAGAAAAAAAAAGCTGAAATAATAGAAAAAGAAATAGAGAAAGAGAAGGAAAGAGAGCGAAACTAAAGAAGAGAGAAGTAGATAAAGGCCAACAGCGAGATGTTTTTTTATTGTTGGTGCCATGAGATAGGTAGAAAGAAGCAAAACGGAAGATTCCGAAATGAGCCACGATTTAAATAATCATTCACAACCGTCGCGTAGATTCAGCTTGAAATATCGATGCATGTTTTCCAACATCGTTAGCTATGATTCGAACTACGATACACACACACACCTTCATCAGTTCATTGACTTTCGAATGACGAAAAAGCCTCCAGAGAAAATAAACAAACCTTAGGACAACGAAGGAATGCAACAAAAACAAAACACCTTGGGGTGGATTTTAATCTATGCACCGCTATTTCACTGTTTGTTTGGCCTTTTTTTTAAAACGAAAATGGGTTATATTCTCAACGAGTGTGTTACTTTCCAACGAAGTCACATCATTCGGTATCGTACGTGCTTTTTAATAGGGGTTTGTTTGTCACTTGTTTCTGCAGTACAGTGGTTGGCACTTCTTTACCGATTATCCGACACTTACTGTTGAGTTAAAAAGTCCTCATCGTCATAGAAACTTCAAGTATGTATATCGCTGGATCGTAGTAGCTTGTGCCGTCGAATTTCAGATTGCAGCTAGTATTAATCTTACGGATTACTTTTTGTAGGTCCAGAAATCTGGATACATCAGGTTGACCACACAGACGAAGAAGAAGAACAACTTATTCCCAATGGTCCCTAGAATGTACCAACGTACCAACGAATGTAAATCTGAAGAAGAGTTCATTATTGTTGAGTGAAGTTGACTCCATACTCGTGGAGACTGCACACCCTAATCGCACAACCATGCTTAATTCTGTTACTATTTCAATTTGCATCCGTTGGAGGATTACACCCATGTCTTGCGTTCTTTACTGCAACGGAATTACAGCTGTGTTAAGTTGTTATTATGAATGGATACAAAACAAAAAAATTACTTCCATGAAACTCTTACAGCCCTTTCTGGTGTTTTGCACCGTCCAAGGAAAGTTTAAAATGTATCGCAAGTAATGAAATGTTTCCCGTGTTCTTCGCCACGAATCAACCCTGCTAAGCTGCTGCTTTTGTAGTACTCCACTTGCATAGCTTTAGTTTCCCCCCCAGAGAGGAACAAGATCGCTCACTCACGCGATCTTTCGGTGGTACCTTTTCCCATTCTCCGAAGACTTCTCCTCCTCCTCCTCTCCTCCCTAGCGCCAAACCCTGCCACATTCTGTTCCAGCTTTTTCATCCCCTGCCTGCATACCTACCTGCCCGGCTGCATGTTTGCCGATCCGTTTGGAATCTGAGAGCCCTTCCATAGCGGTCGGCGCTCCTGTGTTCGCGTACGGTGTCTGCGTGCGGCGTCCAACCGTGCTACGGTCTCTCTCTCATCTTATCTTCATCAGTCCCGGACTCCACCGACCGAACCCGAACCCGGTTGCCATCAACTCGGCCCACTTTGCCAAGTGGCTTGCTGCGGATGCTGCGAAACCGAGAGATGATGTGTCCAGGGGAACAGAGAGCAGCACAGAACCGCGCGGGAGTGCGAGTAAGAAGACCGAGGTGCAGGCCAGCGAAACCGGGATCAAAAGGGAACAATGAAAAAGTTTGCGTAAAGTCGTGGACGGCGGGGGGGGGGCACGAACATGGGGTATGTTGTATATGCGGAGGTTCCGATCCGGATTGTCCGGGGACTCACCGAAAAAGACTATGTCAGCGGAATGCGTGGGAATTTGATCAAAGGAATGTGGTTTCTGCCCAGAAGAGACCGGGCCAGGCGCTTTTCACTCCTTTCATTTTGGGGTTCGCGCGCGCCGTTCATCTTCCTCGGTCTCGGTGCCTCCCGTGGTCAAACCCCGCGCTAGTTGCTTGTTTCGCCTCCATATCCTCCACTTTTGATCGTTCCGCTGTTTCTCCCCACTCACGGTCGATGTTACAGTCGCGCTCTCTCTCTCTCTCTCTCACACACACACATACATTAGTTTCGATTTGTAAGTTTGCGTTGCAATCACCATTGCTTTCAGCGATTGAAGCAGGATCGGGAAGCAAAATTCAACATCTGATTCCAGCGCTTCGCGATCGCGACGATCGGCTGCCACCACCTTCTGCAAGATGAGTGTATGTGTATGTGTGTGTGTGTGCGTGTGTGGCTGTGCGTTTGTTTGCATTTTTATAAATGTGTTTCTCTATATACAGTTTTCAGTTGATTCCACCACCTTTCGGAGCGTTCGGAGCGCGAACCTTTCGTCTGGTTGCGCCGGCAAGATTGTGTGTGATTTCCTTCGCTCCCGCTCCCGAGCCCGGAGTTGAAAGTTTTTTTTGTCGTTGGATTTTTCCCCTTTTTCCACTCGCCTCACTGTCATTACCGTCCCGGTTTGTTTGCAACACCAGCACCACCACCACCGCTGACTGACGTGAGCTGTTGATCGTTCGGTTTAGTGGCCTGTCTGCCTGCCTGCTTTTGGTGGAAGACTTGGGGAGCGGGTTTGGTTCATTTTTGCACTTTTCGTTCGGGTGGCCTGGATTTGGGCCAAACCGCCGCCACACACGTTTCCCATTCGGGCGGTGGCCGACTGTGGGCTGCAATGAGGAATGAACGATCGTTCTGGGCGGTCGATCGTGTTTATGTGAGCATGTGTGTGAGTTGACTTTGGTGGGTCTCCTTCCAGAATGTAGCATTCGGGTAGGTCGATCCGAAGGTGGCCATTCACCCGCCATTCCGGTTCTATGCTTCCTGTGCAACCCAACACCTCCTACCCGTTTGTGCCGCCCCGCGTAACACGCATTCTTCATGCGTTACCTTCGACATGGGCGATTTAATGCCACATTTGCGCTAGCGTTTGCACATTCGCAAACATATTCGTATCGCGCATTTCGGCGGGTGGCTATCTGTATGTGTGTGTGTGTATTTGCGCATGTGTGCGAAGTGAAACAGCGTCATCGTGCGAAACGGTTTCTTAGCTGTTCTCGTGGAAGGATTGCAGGGCAACGGAAGGGGCATGGTTTATGCTTGGTCTTGTTGTCTTCCACTGCGGCCAATGTTACCGCGTCCCGCGTTACCTCCTCCATTCACCTTTTGGGCACCGGTTTTGGCCACGCACGGCCATCAAATGGCCTGCGGTATTTTGTGTATTGAACTTGAAATTTGAATAAATTTACCGAACTTGCCGTACCGCACACGGTTGAAACACGACCAAGACCCAAAACGCCGGTCAATAAATCAAGCGCACTTTTTCCACCGGCACCATCACGATTTCTGCAGAACAGTGGATTGTTTTTTTTTTTTGTTTCGTTTGTGGGGGGATTTCTTTATGTGCGTTTCCGTTTGCTTTTTAACACTGCGAATGCTTCGCTTGTATATACTGATCGTGGCGAATGATTTTCTTTCTTTATTTTCTCCCTATCGGGGGGGAGGGTTTTTTTTATCTTACCTTTCTGCTCTTCTGTTGCGGCCCGCCCGCCAGTTGCCTGTAATGCTCATTTTTGCAAGTTTTGAACTTGAAGCCGTTTTTGCCACACTGAGAACCCGCAGGACAGCGATCATCGTTTTTTTTTCTCGCATCAATCGCGCCCCTTGATTGGATCGCGATGATCGTGTTCGGCGAAGTGTGAGGGTTAAAAGGACTCTGGTCGATGATGCAGTGCGTTGATAATAGGTGGCGATTACTTTCGTTTTAAAAATCGCACAGTCGGTGTATGGGTCTGATTTTTCTTTTTGCATAATTAGTTATACCTGATGCATTGAACTTACAAAAGATGGTGCCAAGCTCAACACTGACAATGTTCTCTCAACTTTTGCACTGCAGGTTTGCACTGAATGTTCCATATTTTGGTCGGTTAAGAGATAAAGCAAATAAGTAAGTAAGTACGTCTTTCGCTAGAGGCTTTAGACATTGTTGATAGTCTTCTTATCATGTCTTCAACAACCAACAGTAAGTTTAGACTAAAAAAAGGTTAAACATTTCCAGGGGAAACGGGAATGTACCGTTATGCATCAAGAATCATTTGGAATCATTATAATTGACTAGTAGGGCAAATAATTTCAAGTGGTTAAAGACACCTCCATCTGGCCTAAAATGCTAAGCTGTTGTTATTGCTCCGGCGCTGCGTAATGTGGTAGAAATAAATCAAAAAGAATTGATGGATATAACTCGACCTGTATGCAGGAGTGCTACTGAACATGGAACTAACATTAATACGGAGTGGTGAGTGTATATTGGTTCATCTATAAACATTGGTCAAATAATATCGATGATTTCAAGCTAGATCGAAACAACTGAATCAATAAAAAAACCGAAATATTGTGAACAAAATTTGATGTTCTCCGTAACAACCCGTTTTCGGAATTTATATACTGAGCAACCGTGAAAACTCTCACATGCGCACAGAACAGCAGCACCACACACATAAAGCTTGCTAATAAAACGTACTGCAAACGGCCTAACCAAGATGGTATCACCGTCAAAAAACGACCTCACCACAGATTCTACCACCACCACACACCATTGCAGAAGATCACGAGATCACACTACGCCATCAGCGCACAGAAATAAGGATGTAAAGTGGCTTCGGCTTCACATTTTTGGACCGTTTTTGCGATTAGAGCAGCGTATTCATCGCTTCGTTTCGCCAACGCTACGCACTTTTTACGGCACACAACAACTCGGCGTCCGCTGGGCATCGCGCCGCTCGTCCTCCACCGAAACTCTCTCCACCGAAGATGCGTCGTTCGGCCAAGCACCGTTCTATCAGCACGCAACGGAAGCGGGTTCGCGGTGTGTTTGTGTGCGTGCTCGTCGGTCGGTGCCTATCCTGCCACGCCTTTGCCAGTCTTCTTCCGGAGATTTATCATTCCTGGGCCCCCCGGCGCAGGGCATTTAAAATTTAAATGCACTCACACACAACTCGCACGCACCATCATTTCGGACGCGGAGGAATACAGCCAAACTGAAAACGCTTGATAGGGTGACTTAACCGGGAGGAGAGGTGTGGTGTGGCTGACGATGGGCATCCGCGTACCTAAGCTTGCGCGGCACACGATAAACGATAATATGCTTGCTCCAATTGGACACAATCGAACACTTTGCGCTGGCGCCGTAAATTAACGATCGAGATCCCCCGCACTGATGACCCTCTACAACCCCTGCGTCACTGCGCTGACGTCATTGGCGATGGAGTGCTGGTGGTACTGTCGGCGATGTGAAGATGGAATATCACTAACACGCGCTCACAGTTTGCACCATCATTCCTATCAGCTGCTGTGCCGTCGTTGGGGAATCATGTGTAGTAGAAGTGACCACTTTCATTGTGGTCACCCATAATCGAAAGGTTTACCGTTATCGCTGTGATTGTGAACATTCACGCAGCTTCTATGATATCGGTGTTCGCACGCATACGTGTACGGTTCTCGGTTTTTGTATGGCATTTTGGGGACACAATGTGTGAACCAGATGCACGGGATGGAAAATTCAAGTCAAGGTTAAAGCCGATTTAATAAAAATTCAATTCTCCTCATTAAGACGCCACAGTTTGTTGAAGTATGTTCTTGCACATTTTTTTTCTTTACATTGTACTTAAGTTCCCTCATGTATGAGCTATAAAATGTCACACGAAATGGAAGAGTACCTTTTAAACATGGAATGAATTGGTTAGTAGATGTACTACAAACGACGCTGTGAGTTGATGTTTTATGGCAGTTGATGGCATAGCAATGAATATTACAGTAGAGATCAAAGCTTCAACATATTCGACTAGGCTGATCTCTTATCTAAGCGTTCATGTATGATCTAATCACTCACTAGGTAACTCGTTCACGTGCCGTTTTGCCGGTGGGCCTTGATTGAAATTGTGTCCCACATCACCCACAGTAAGCCAACTGTATTCCGGTGACCAGCAGAATAAAAAGAAACTGTTCGCCGCTTACCTCTCAACCAACCACCAACCAGCGGGTTGACACATGCTAACGTACGCCGACTCGCCTTCCAAACGGGATGCCGAATTTCTTGTCCCACCGAGAGATACACACACCGGCGCGATAGTTGACTTTGGTTGCACATGTTTATTTTTGAGACTCATGCGGGAGCAATAAACTCCGTAAGGGGAAGAGAGCAAGCGAATCCGATGAAGTAATCTGCCGGATGTTGTCAAGTAGTGGGACCAAGCAAGAAACGGATAGAAAGGGCTATCGTTCCGGCAGCACCGTCCGGCTTTTGCCATGTATGCTGAATAGAGCAGAATCTCGAAGATTCTGCACTCCTATGTACACAGCTAGAGAATTCAATACCGTAGATCTTACTCAAGATCCAAACGAGTCTTCATTTACCTGGTTCGAATCTCCGGTGATGGCTTCCCATCAGCTTTTTTTTATCGTCTGTGATAGCTGATACAATTAGCCGTTTCCTTCATTATCGCTACCTTTGTTGCACTCTGCCAACGTCTGGCGGATCTCCGATGACGGCGGTATGATCATATACACTTCCGATCACCACAAGGTTGGTCCGCACACTTGGGAGAAACGCGCCGTAGGCTGACATGGATCGCATGGGTAGTACATTCCCGTTGAAGTGTTTTTGTCCATTGCCATGGTTCCATTTTCATTTGACCGCCCGGAGTCAGTAACGGAAGCGCTCGTGTAACAACTTCCGGAACGATCGCAAAAATTCCCGTTGTCTGCCCTAACCAGTTCCGAGGCAAGGGAGAAAAATCTAGGTTCTAATTACTGGCGTCCCCAAGCAGCCCTGTGGGACATAGCCAAGCGCATAACCGTGGCGTACAATTGCGATGGGTATCAGCACTTCAATGGGTTGCATTTGCTGTGTTCTTCCGGGGCTGTGAAGCTTCCTGTCTGGTGGCAGTTCCGATTCTAATTTAACGTCCGCGTGAGCGTGTGTGTTGAATGATAATTTTAATTACGCACCATCGCAAAGCTGCTGACCAGTTGTCATAATGTGCCACACGGTACAGGCATGAATGAGGACGCACGACGGCCGATAGTTGATCTGTGTGCAAAATGACATACATTCCCGGATATCTAACGGTGTTAACTGGTACCTTTACACCGAAATGTATTTGTCCGCTGATCGAACTGATCATTTCTCAATTTTCGCAAACTGCTTCAAGCGAGAGCTACGAAACAACGGTGGCGATGGGTTTGCTGGTGAGTAGCAAAAAATTGCAAACATCAGTCTGGGCTGGGAACCGGACGCGAAACACAAACACCATCATCCGAACGCGATAATTTCTGCAGCTCTCACTAACATGTATTTCACATGACTTCGGGGTGGTATGGTTTTGGTTTGCTATGAGTTCTTCATTTCTCGATTCATATGTTGGGTAAAAATTCGGTCGCGTCTGTACAATATGCTCAATACTGAATAGGCAAGAAGAAGAAAATGTTAGGCGCATTACAGTTGACAGGGGCGATTGCCGAAAAATAAGTTGTATCATAATCACGATCGCTAGCTGAACGGAAAGTACGATCAACGAGCAATTCAAACTTATTGTTACTAATCGTCGTTATTCAGAATCTCCAATTTAGATCTGACGAGCAATGAGCTAACGATTCAGAAACTAGCACAATCACAATAAAGGAGATTGTTTTTTTTTTTTTATTGGAAGTTGATCTAGGGTAAATGTACCAGTTTTCGGCACGTTAGTACAGCTGTTCAGAAAAAAATACAAATACAATTATTTAATTCAATAATTTTGATTGAAGATGGTATTATTTTGGTTGTAAAACTTCCAAAGAATGTTTCAGAATACATGTTCTAATGATTAAAATCAGTTTTTTAGAAATATTTCCAAAAATGCAAACATCGGTTTTGCTCCTATTTTCGGCAGAATGTTCCTATTTTCGGCAGGCTGTGCTCCTATTTTCGGCACTGCGAATAAGTGATTTATGATCATTTTAAAGATGTTATTAACTAAAGAAAATTATTTTAAACACTTTCCTACTGTTGTTTTGTTGAAATCTTTATCAAAAGCAGTAAAATATTAAATTTTATGTTGCTTGTTTTCGTCGTCATTGCTGGCAGATTTTGGCAGAGAGCTGTCAGCGTATGTTATTTTTCAAAACTCACAGCTTAACGGATATGCAAAATTGTTCACGTTTTCGGCAACCTGCATTGGCTGACGAAACATGGTATTGTTTACAGTTCCTTTTGAAAATCAAACTTGATCCAGATCAAAAATAACTTAAAAGGTAATAATTTATATCAAAACGAATCATTCCATTAGGCTGTCAGTACACACAGCATTGAGCTGTCAAAAATCAACATTTACCATGTACCTATTTTCGGCAGCCTTTCAAACGAAAAATTAGTTATTTATTGGGGTTTTTAAAATTCTGTGAACTTTGAATAAATTATTAAACCAGTTTATTGATCATAAAAATCACATTTTAGCTTTTAGCATGCATTAGTTTGCTTAATCACAAAATCTGCCGAACTATCGACTGACAGCATATCTGACGAAATGCTTGAAGCTGTGCACAAAATATTTCGATATTTCTGTAAATATCAATGTAAATGCGCTAAAAATTTGTATTTGGAGAGTAAGCATTGATTTCATTCGATAAAAATTGTTCAAAGAATATTTCTATATGGATTTCTTATGTTATTAAGCGTTTTTGGCTCGCCTGCCGAAAACAGGTACACTGCCGAAAACTGGTACAGTTACCCTATGCCATTTTCGGCGATGATTTGAAAGTGTACTATGTATTTGAATAAGGTTCAATCTCATGTTTGCACAGCTTTCTCTCCTCAGCGTGTACGTTGCGCGATGACAACTTTCTATGATGTTTGTCGACTGAGCGCGACAGCGAAGAGAGTTCGTCAGGTTCTTGCAGTATCTTGAGTGAGGCTGACGATTTTTTTTTGTTTTTGTACAACAATCGTCGATTACCAAATGATGTCATTCCAGTTTGCAGGCATGCTGTTTTAAACCAGCGTTCGTATTTTGTTGTCGTCCATCCTGGTCTGCAGCAGAATTCTCAGCGGCTGACACAAGGAAGGTTTGCCAAGTTCACGCATGATAATGTTCACGAATCTTGCATAATATCACATCACAGCCGTTTCAAGCCGGTAGAAAACATCGAATCCGAACAGAATGTCTGAGACGGCCGGACGATAACCAGCGAACGGTAGGGAGAACCGAACGCTTGCTCAGTCCTCAAATAGTCGATTGTGCTATTTTTAAACATTTTCAATTTCCCTATTATTTCGGCCACACTGTTACCACTGTCTCGCCGTGACCACAGCACCACACTAATTTTCCGTTTTCCACCAAGGCCATTCAGCTGGGAAGATTTTGCAAACAAAATCTGGTTATGGTGTCTGCTCAAAAGTTAAGGGGCACGACAGGTGAAGTACGACCAGAAGCAGAAGAAGAAGTATGGGAATACTAAATGTATGCAAAATTTCGCGTTGGTGGGATGTGATGAGTGCGATGAAGGAAGCGTGACTCATCACGCTATTGAATTATTGCTCGCAGTTTAGGAGCATGTCTAGCGGTCTCATTGGGTTAATCTTTTGTATACAATAATTGTTAAATCAGCCAAGGGTTTTCTTTAATTTCCTCAATCTAAAAGATTTGTTTTAACATTAGTGAATAAAGTAGCATTTTGTGTAAAATTCTGCTTTATACAGTCAATATTGTTTGTAGATGATTCGTCATTTGTCACAGAGTGATCTTTTGTTGCTTCACGTGCTACAATTTGGGGAATAAAAAATCATTATGAATTTTTTACCGTTGCACGGCGCGTTTGCGGCTCAACTTCCATCTGCGTCTGAATGACTCTTGATTATTGTTGCTAACCAGGAAACTGTTGTAAGGCTCCATTGGTTAAAATAAGTTTGACACGCCTGGCATTCAAGAGCGGCTGTTAATTCCGTTTCAACATGGGTCACAAGATGCTGGGATAAATATTTTAGATTTGTTATTTTTCTACAGCAGCAACAATTGGCAACGATAGGGAGCATTCAGGTTGTTTAATGTTAAAGATTAAAAGGAGCAAAAATGCGTAAAATGGCAACATTTTATTGCAAAAATAATGCACTCTTCGTATTACTCCTCGTCTACTAGCCAATCTTTTGTGAATGTTTCAGTATCTTTTAAAGATGTAAGTGCTTTCGTTTCCTCAATTGTGGCAACTTTCGACACGCCTTTCACAATTTGCTGATACCTGTCCCGTATATCGGATATCCATTCCGTATCGTCCCAGTGGTACCAACTCAATACGCACACAATTAGAATGAAAAACAGATTGGTCGTAATTCCTGTAAATAAAATCAAGCATATTACCATAGTCAGCTACCCGTAACTAATGTACAGAACGTGATTTTGAGTTTCGTGTTCTTACCGATGATCGCAGATAGGACAGGCCAGTTAAACATTAAATAGCGTAACCCGGTAAAGTTAGCTACTACCTGTAGCTGTGCTGAGTACAGTTGAATGTCCCGGCACTGTATCATGATGTCAATGTTTGTAGCTGGATGGCTGGAATCGTCGAGAAAGTTTGAGAATAGTTCTACCGTGACTAACTGCTTCTCCTCTCGATAGCCGAATATCAACAGTGGTGCAAACACGAATGTAAGAATCGTTTTCAACAGGTCCGATTTGTAATGCAGCATTGACATCCGGCAAGATTTGGCAACTTCCATGTTTCCATAATCTTTTATCGTCCCACACAC
>KZ062290.1:124927-176325 GCA_002091835.1 Anopheles maculatus
AAAACATCAAGATAAATGTTGATGACTCACAATCGTTAACGAAGTTTGCTTTGCTACCAGGTAATTTGAGTAACGACACCATGTGATGAACAACGATCAACATTGTATTAAGATCAAACTGAGCTGCAAGAAATGCATTACCAAATGTTACGGCTCTTATGAGGAGAATGACTGAGATGAACAGTTGATGACTCACAATCGTTAACGAAGTTTGCTTTGCTACCAGGTAATTTGAGTAACGACACCATGTGATGAACAACGATCAACAGTGTATTAAGATCAAACTGAGCTGCAAGAAATGCATTACCAAATGTTACGGCTCTTATGTGCGGATGAACCTAAACTACAGGTTTGATCGATGTGACCCAGCGGATCAATCATCGTTCGTAGTAGGGCTTGAGAACTGGAATGGTGTTCTACATGATCCCTGTCACGTAGGCATGTCAAAAGCCATAGAAAATGAAAGTAGTTTACTACGCGGCGGTGAACGCATTAGCGTTAGCTAGAACTTCCACCATTACCGGGGGGTTTTCCCCTTATTTCCTTTGATCGGTCCGGTGAGACTGGTAGGCGACAATATCATGTAATCGGCCGCCGGTGATCGGTTTTCTCGTGCAATTAAGAGCCACTGTTGCGCTGTAACGCATGATTGAGTGAATACCGTTTAAAGGCGGATAGTTTGTTGAATCACTTAATTTGTGTGACAATGCAAGTGCTTGAATGTAAGTACATGTGACTATTCTCCTTAAGCCGCGGAACAGCACAGGTCAACTTTGAGTTAAAAGAGCACTATTGCATCATTCGTAAGTTCATGTAGTTTTGCGGAAATTCATAAGGATTTCGAAATTCTGTTAAATCATTTCGTACGAATACAAGAAACTATGAACGAATTGAGTTTCGCTGTACACTATTCACAGGACTCGCAATTCATCAGTTGCAAAACATTGTAATGACTGTATGTGATTGATAAGCAACAGGTTTTCCGAAAATAACTGATCCTAAAAACATATCATCCCTTTCAGTAATCACAAGGCGCACAATCTTGTACTCAAATCAGCAGTAAAGCTCGCGCACTACCACATGCTACTGTGCGCACAAATGAATGACCCGCAGGAACGGAAATCACTTGTGAGATACTGATAAGAGGTATCACCTACATCAACAGCTTGCTCTAACGTCGCGGTTGCACTGCACCAGACACAAATGATCACGAGACTAGAAAATGGGCGTTGACATGGTAGATGATAGAAACTCACGTGAAATCTCAGTAACGCTGTGTTGACCGTGCGGCACTACTACGGTTGCGAGTAGTGCCATCAATCATACGGCAAGACGTGTGTGGCACAGTAGTTGATACATCGCTACGCCACCCTAATCCGTCGATAACACTTGCAAACTTGCTTTCTCCAGTTCTTGATACTAACTGCTGGCAACACTGGAACGGGGCTGCGGCTTTATAGTGCAAAAAACAGACCTCAACTCTTATCGCAGTTGACTTAAACATACGGTTACGGGACCAGTTGGCAACACTGCGGGCCTTCTGATTCTGTTTACAACATAGCTGTTGGAAAACTGCTTGACTATTACACCTTATGCTCGGCAACATTGTCCATAAGCCGCTCGTTGTCTTATCGAGCCCCCTCACTTGAATTGCAGATTAAGCGAATAAAGACCCCTACTATAAACCCTTTCCCTCCTGCTCCGTATAAGCACTGAAACCCCGTTATACCACAATTGGAAATAAAAGACCGGGCGGGATCCTGGAGCACTGGAGCACTATAAAATGCTAACCCAATTGCTATATAAATGAAAATCTTTTATCGCTGTGCATGGCAAAAATCCTCCGGCAACAACATTGCATTCAATCAAAGTACTTCTCCAAATCCATCATTCTATTTCGGTCCCATAAACAGTGTTGTAACATATGGTGTAATGATGAAGTTTGAGGGCCACCGGCGCGTTCCAGCGGCAAAGTATTTGATTGTTTCACACCATTGAGAGCAACAAACGATTTATCATGTTAAGACACATCTAATTATACATCTAAGCGTTTCTACCGTTTCTATCAGCTTTTCTTACCTGTGCGAACTGTGTGATTTTCACGAAACGCGCCAATGATTTCACAGAAGCTGGCAACACTGAAGCACTGCGCTGCACAACGGGCACGTGTGTTGCTGACACGACGAGCCACCACCGAAAGTGTTTAATGCCGTTAATTAACGTACACTTTAACGGCACCAACGTATTATTATCACTCCACCGGAACCCGGAAGGGAAGCAGAACGTATTATTCTTTCCCGGAAAACTGACGCGTCCCTTTTGCTGGCTTCCTTTGGCAAATTGTATCTATCACACTGCAGCAGCGCTTCTCTTCGTGGTGGTGGCGCGGGTTCCTTTAAGGGCACAGGGTTATCCGTGCCGCTATCCTTTTGTTTTTTTTCCACAATCCCGGGGACACAAGCTCAGTTAGGAAACGATCAGATCGTTACGGCTATCAACACACGATTAAACATCTGCCGGCACTGTAACTTCCTTTTATAATCCTTGATGGAAATTTATACACTATTCGTCGCCGCTAGCTCTCGCCCGGCTTCGCGGCTGCTGCTGCTGCTGCTGCTGCTGGTCATTCCCGGCAACCATGGCGAAAAAGAGAAACACGCTAAGATGCTGCGCGCCCGAGCAACAGAAAGTAGTCGAAATGGACTGACGATCTGAATGGGGAGTAGCTAGAGTAGGAACGATAAATGCCGAGAGAATAGATAGCACGGGCTTCACTCACTCGAGTAATGCAAACTTTACATGGAGAGTAAGACAGAGAGACAGAGAGCGAGCGAAAGATAGCGTGAGTGTGAAGGAAACGAGCGACACAAAAGAAAGATTGAGAAGGATGCTAAATGTTTAAGTGTTATGTTTGTGCAACTTGGGTCTTAGCTTGATTCTTAGCGTAGCAAAAAGCTTTTCTGATCGTAAAAGTGCTTAACAGCTTTTAAATTTATTCTTTAACACTTTTTTTTATAATACAAAGTATATCATTGCCAGACACGAGTCATATACGTGTTTTTGTAAGGCGCTACCGCCATGCACGTTCACAAAACCCTATCGCATGATAGCAATAGCTTTCCTTTCGAACCAATTTAAAAACCGTAATCTAACATCCATTTATTCGATGACGCATCGTGGCCCGGAGGCTGGTGCGAACTCAGGCGCGTTTCTACTACCGTACCGGCGGAGTGAGACATCGAGCGCGTATCCTTTTCGCCTGGGCGGAGAATATATTTGAGCAATTGACTTACATCGAAATGCAACACACGCTGACTAGGAGACCCACCGTGGAGCAAAGGAAGATGTGTGGAGCTCGGATACCCTTTGTGCGATGCTCCCCAATCATCATGTGTGGCTGCGTCGAGTGCGAACGGGTGCTTCCCGTTTTGTGGTTCGGTTCAATTGATGACTTAATTCTTGACAGCCTCAGCATATCGATCATTTCAATTGGCGATGATTTCTTACCCACCGCCTAGTTATTTAATTCAATTCGAACCCAATCCTACTACAGCCCGAACCATTTTGGTGCGCACTTGGGCGAATGTCTTTCGACTGGTTTGGCGTCATCGGCTGTACGTATGACATTACTTCAAGGTGTTAGCTATTAACATTCGCTGGCCGGGTGACAATTTATTCTGCTAATCGAGGTTAGCGGGGCGGAAAACTAGCCACCTAAACTGGGCAAATGAAACGCCAGGACTTTTTCGTTTTTTTCTCTCGAGCTCATTTTGCCCCATCTCGCACCGTCCGCTACAACGCTCCGGACAAGCTACACCCCTGTGAAATTCGTTATTAATCCATTACAATTCGGTTAATAGATTTCGTTGGCGCTTCTCATCAGGAATCCTGCTGTTTTTCAATTGATTGAAATGAGTCGAATGTAATCGACGGAGGGAATTTGTCAGATAAGTGACGCCTGTGGCGCGGACACTCGGCTATAGCAGTCGCGGTTTCCATTCGCTCGGATACTAACCCAGCCACGTAGCGCATCCTTTCCACGTCACCCTGTGCAAGAGCAACCGAGAGCAGAGGCATAATTTGCCATTCAGATGTTCGGATGTCCTCTCCTGGCTACTGAATCATGCATGCATGCGAGATATTAGACGGGCGTTGCGTTCAGGTGTGTGTAACCTGCGGCAGGCTAGCAGTACACGGGCCTGCTTGGCCCTGCTGCTACATTCCGCGTCTTCTGCTGCGTATTAGAATACCAGAAAGACAAGTGAGGTTACGATGTGCATGATATTAGCGCACTATCACAGCCAAACCGAACACTCTACGCCATGCGTCCCGGCAAAATGGTAGAGTGCGACTGAAAAGACGATGGCCGATAGCCATTTCGATGTCCGATGTTTCCATGAGCATAAGAATCCTTTCCCTGTGACATTATCCCCCATCGCCGGCTCTCGAAATGGACATGCAATCGAATTAAAAGAAACCCCACAAACATTAACAGTAATTAACCACTATTGTAAACAAAATCAATGCACAAAAGGAATGTTTGAAGCGTGTGCGATAAAGCACACTCGCTTACTATGGAAAATAGCACTGGCATCGCCATGTTTTGGGACCACCAGTGTAAAGAAGTAATTCATTTGTCTCACAAATCTTATGTAACTTTGGTCTTTTTATTTTATTTTAAAACTATTAAATTGGTTCAACAAGCAAATAGTTGATGTATTTTTATAATGAAAATTAATTATAAGGAGTGGTCCGATGTAATAAAGGTAGCCAATCTATCTTGATGCTACAACTGCCATTACTTGCTGTCTTGACTTAGTTTATCCGCAGCATGATGGTTAATTCTGCGTACGAGAAGACGGCCCCAACGGGATTCGAGGTCCTGCTGTATGAAGCGGGATCGCCGTTAAAATCTGACAAATATGTTTTACCTACTTGCGCAAAAAAGGCTCATTGAAATCTACGAAGTATCTTCTTCTTTCTTCTTTCTTGGCCTAACGACCTCTTAAGGTCATGCCTGCCATTTCTGGCTTACTAGACTTATGTTACCGCATAGTTGGATAGTCAGTCCTCACTATGGGGGAACGGCCCAGATGAGACTTGAACCCCGGTCCTGCCGTGTGAAGACCGGCGCCGCTGTCGCATCACCACCCCGTCCGCTACAACGCTCCGGACAAGCTACACCCCTGTGAAATTCGTTATTAATCCATTACAATTCGGTTAATAGATTTCGTTGGCGCTTCTCATCAGGAATCCTGCTGTTTTTCAATTGATTGAAATGAGTCGAATGTAATCGACGGAGGGAATTTGTCAGATAAGTGACGCCTGTGGCGCGGACACTCGGCTATAGCAGTCGCGGTTTCCATTTGCTCGGATACTAACCCAGCCATGTAGCGCATCCTTTCCACGTCACCCTGTGCAAGAGCAACCGAGAGCAGAGGCATAATTTGCCATTCAGATGTTCGGATGTCCTCTCCTGGCTACTGAATCATGCATGCATGCGAGATATTAGACGGGCGTTGCGTTCAGGTGTGTGTAACCTGCGGCAGGCTAGCAGTACACGGGCCTGCTTGGCCCTGCTGCTACATTCCGCGTCTTCTGCTGCGTATTAGAATACCAGAAAGACAAGTGAGGTTACGATGTGCATGATATTAGCGCACTATCACAGCCAAACCGAACACTCTACGCCATGCGTCCCGGCAAAATGGTAGAGTGCGACTGAAAAGACGATGGCCGATAGCCATTTCGATGTCCGATGTGTCTATGGGTTAGCTGTGAGTGGAGCATAAGAATCCTTTCCCTGTGACATTATCCCCCATTACCGGCTCTCGAAATGGACATGCAATCGAATTAAAAGAAACCCCACAAACATTAACAGTAATTAACCACTATTGTAAACAGAATCAATACACAAAAGGAATGTTTGAATCGTGTGCGATAAAGCACACTCGCTTACTATGGAAAATAGCACTGGCATCGCCATGTTTTGGGACCACCAGTGTACAGAAGTAATTCATTTGTCTTACAAATCTTATGTAACTTTGGTCTTTTTATTTTATTTTAAAACTATTAATTTGGTTCAACAAGCAAATAGTTGGTGTATTTTTATAATTATTATTAATTATAAGGGGTGATCCGATGTCATAAACGTAGCCAATCAATCTGTCTTGATGCTACAACTGCCATTACTTGCTGTCATGACTTAGTTTATCCACAGCATGATGGTTAATTCTGCGTACGAGAAGACGGGGGATTCGAGGTCCTGCTGTATGAAGCGGGTGCGCCGCTGCAGAATAGACCACAGTACCTTCCCAAAATCTAGAAAACCTAAAATTACAGGAGAATATCTCTTAAGTGCATTTGACTCCTGCTACAACACTTCGACAATAAACTTATTAAAATCTGACAAATATCTTTTACCTAATTGCGCAAAAAAGGGTGATTGAAATCTACGAAGTATAGTAACTGTTGATGGGCTTGATACCGGTCAAAATGTTTCGCAAGTAGCGTTTTAATAGTTATCACCTGGTAGTAAAAGCCAAAAATGGATTCTTTTAAATTTTCATAATTTTCATTAGCCTCTACTTTTAGTTACATAGAAGTTGTCATCATTATTAAGACTTATAATTAAGACACTTTTCCACACTGATTTTTCATTCGATGTGACTTCCCTGCTTCTTCTTGGCTTAACGACCTTCTAGGTCATACCGGGGTAATTAATGACTACCAGATTTTGGTTTAGGCAGATTATTAGTAGCGAATACCATTATTACTAACCAACACTGTCGGCGATAGCATTTAACAGGGTCGACTAAATAGGTAAGTAGTAAGTAGTATATTTGGCAGAAGCAAACCTATCTTAACAAAACTGCAAAAATAGTTATTGTTAACAAGGTGTAAAAGTATGCATAAAAAAATAAGCATTAAGACATGCAGAATTATGCAAATCTCTTGAAATGAATAGATTTTTAATGTTTGATCCGTTTGTTCATTCGGCTCATTTCGTATTTCTGTTGTAGCGCAACCGTTAGCTCTATTCAATTTTTTAAATAATTGGTTTATTTTGTTCCCCAGGCAGAGTGATACAGTTGTAATATACTATTCCTGTAAAAAGCCACAGGTTTTATGTAAATATACTGGAATTTTCCACTGTTTCACTAGGATTGTTTGAGGTACATAAAATCCCATTTAAAATCAGTGGAATATAGCGGTTTGTGACGTAACGGCCAAATTGAATATATTCATTCATATCTAGCAAAGGATGAACTTTCCAAGCCTACACTGTAAACATCGCCCCCGAATGCCAAATCGTTGTTTACGAAGCAGCGGCAAAATATTACAAAAAAGAATACACAACTTCCCTGCACTTGCTGGTGAACCGTATTCAAAGATAGATAGTGTACACTGGTCACAGACACCCAAATTTTATCACCTCATAAAATTCGACTGAGCTGGACGCCGACGTGCCCTTGGCATCACATTGAAACGAACTCTAATTTCATTGGCAGTGCGCCGTTTTTGGAATCAAAACAATGAATGTGTTGTGTTATTCTGTTAAAACAAAATCGTTCCTCGCTGGCTCCGTTATAAGAAGCATCTCGACAAGCAGTATTTTAAACGAAAATCACAAGTAAGTTGGAGAAGAAGCAACAGGTTGCACAGATTGTGTCTATGCTTCCATATGATCCGTACGGAATGCCTGACCAGAAGTGAAAACAAACAAGTGTCGTGCATGATATGAATAATTAATTGAAAGTGTTTTATTTCATCAGCGTCTTGTACCTTGAGTTAATATACCTTTTACATACATTTTTCAGATGCAAATTGTTAGTGGTTGGTGGTGGAGCCGGAGGTTGTTCCGTTACGGCTAAAGCATCCAACAAATTGGGCGAAGGAAAAGTAATCGTACTAGAGCCGGCTGATGTAAGTTACATGCAACTTTGTGTTATCTTTACCATTGAAAAGGCGATAAAGTGTAGCAAAAAATAGCTTAATCTCTCAACAAATGAATGCTAATTGGTTAATCCAATACTAGTAATGGGCATTATCGACATCCGGCACTGGTGCTTCTGATGCATTTTCTAGCTTTCTAGCATTATAGCATAGCAACAAACAGATTTGTATCATTTCACTCATGACCTTAGTATGGGATCATCCCTTTTGAAATTCGGATAATGGAAACGAAGATTTTTTTTAAATGAAGAAAAAATAAATCTAAAACCATAGACTTTTTGTGTGCTATTCACACTAATTTTGAATAATAACGTGCAAGGTATCCGCGTAACTTGAGTGCCTTGGGAATCGGAGACTGACTGTATTTAGGTTTTGAGTCAGTTCATACTGATTTGGAATTAACACAACAAATCGGTCCCAAAATTCGTATAGTCATCGTTGTTAATCATGCTAATTGATCTCACAAACCGATGCTAGCCGGTTGTCAAAGGAGCAGACATTTTCGTGAATTTATTATTAGTGCCTCCATTGAGTTTAATTTTATTGCTTTTATGGTTTTTGGAATTTATTTCCGTGCAGTAATGTTGGGCATGGCGCGGAGATGGTCATAAAAATTATTGCATCAAGCTTGAGTCTTTTTTCAGCGCTTTTTTTGAACGGCATCAAGGAACAAGGATAGAAATAGGGATAAAATATGGCCAACTCCTATTTAATCGATATAATTACTTCAAATTTTCATCCCTTTGCCAGAAACATTATTATCAGCCAATGTTTACCTTAATCGGAGGAGGAATAAAAAAGCTTGAGGATAGTTTTCGACCCATGAAAAGTGTTTTACCCGCGCTAGCCACCTGGATAAAGGATTCCGCTGCGAAATTCGAACCCGAGCACAATACCGTCTATACAAGCAATGGAGACAAAATCGAGTACGAATACCTGCTTGTTGCCGTCGGCTTGCAGCTAAACTACGACACAATTCCGGGACTGCAGGAAGCGCTTTCGATTCCAAATGGTAAAGTGTGCTCCAACTATTCACCAAAATACGTCGACCGTACTTTCCAAGCTTTGCGCAACTTCACCAGTGGCAATGCGGTGTTCACCTTCCCGAACAGCCCGGTCAAGTGCCCCGGTGCACCGCAAAAAATACTCTACATAGCTGAGCACTATTTACGCAAGGTAACCAAGCTCTATTGTTGGAAGGTAAACGTCTAACTGACAACGGTGAAAATTTGCCTCTTTCCTGTATTTTCAGTCGAACAAGCGCAAAAACGCCCAGCTGCATTACAACACCTCCCTGCCGGTGTTGTTTGGCGTGAAGCATTATGCCGATGCCCTGTGGCAAATAGTGAAGAAGCGAAATATTAATGTAAATCTGCGCACGAATTTAGTCGAGGTGAAGCCGACTACCGATGAAGCTGTGTTCGAAAACCTAGACAAACCCGGAGACCGGTTTACCGTTAAGGTAAGTAGGTCAGGTGGCCGGAGGACGACTGTAACATGACACCAATCGATTATACCTTCGCTTACGCATACTTGCAGTACGAGCTCCTGCACGTCACACCGCCAATGGGTGCTCCAGACACATTGAAGGCTTGCAAAAGCCTAGTTAATGAAGTGGGGTTTGTGGACGTAAGCAAGGATACGCTTCAGCATCAGAAATTCAGCAACGTCTTTGCCATAGGGGACTGTTCATCTTCGCCGAATTCTAAAACAGCCGCCTCTGTGGGTAAGAAAGAAAACGGGAGCTTTTTGTACATGCATATGCATCGCGATTCCGCATTTGCATTGCATATGCATTGGTGCACTGATCAATTGGGTATTTTTACTTCATTTCTTTCTTCGCAGCTGCCCAGTCGCAAGTCGTGTACAAAAATTTGATGTCTGCGATGGAAGGTAAACCACTTAGTAGAGTTTTCGACGGATACGCATCCTGCCCCTTGGTCACGGGATACAACACGTGTGTGCTGGCCGAGTTTGACTATTCCTTGACGCCCTTGGAAACTTTCCCGCTCGATCAAAGCAAAGAGCGTTTCTCGATGTACTTCATGAAGAAGGATATTATGCCACCACTCTACTGGCATCTGCTGCTGAATGGCCTTTGGAATGGGCCAGGTTTGATGCGAAAGTTGATGCACTTCCGCCTGTGAAAGCCTTTGAAATGTTTAATGAATCTGTGGTCTGGTGTTGGTTCTGTTCTATATTTGGTTCTCTTATACTCAATTGGTTAAATGATTGGTTAAACGGTTAAATGAAATGTTTGCAGCACGCGACTTAGTCGATTTCCAGCTGAATCAAATTCATAAGTTTATTTTAAATTTGTTACAATTGCTCCATCAATTAAATTGGTGTATTTAAAATATGATATCTGGTCTAGTCGCTCTTAACCGAATAATTATTTGTTCTGTGCATGACGCAACAACAATGACAAGTCCATTTCATAAAGATGTTCAATTTTCTTCCGAATGCCACAATTATCAACCAAAACGCTATAATAAATCGAAAAATAAATTGCATTTCGTTTGCAAATCTAGTCCGAATCAGGAATTCTTTCCTGATGGGATTTGATACCCGTTTCCTTTGAAAAGGAACAAAAAATATTCCATAAAGATTAGTATTCCAAGTAGCTAAATTGCTCTACAAAAGTGGAGTGCATTTTTTTTTAAGTTGATGAACTTGGTGCTCCGAAACAAAATTAAACATAACATAATTGACTTCGGCTAATAAGAATGGGCAGAACAACCCTGCAATTCAGTCAGAACGGTCGTCAACAATTTTACGGATTTGTAGCTATAAAGAAAATTGATATATTATAAATTAAATATTTTCGATACATGTTTTTTTTTAATTATATTTTGTTCAGAGTTGATCTTGAAGTTAATTTACTACATATCACTGCGATTTTCCTAGAAAAAAATGAACTCCCAGTGTGGAGACCGATCCAAACAAACAAACGTCAAGCGCGCTTCCAATATACCCGCTGAACTTTGTTCCATCATGCGATTGTGAACTTTTCCTTACATTTAATTAAATCTGTGCAGTGAAATGATGTGAAATAATCGTGAAATTTGTCACATTAAGAAGCTTATTCTTTCTGTTTGTTTTTTATTCCTTCCTGAAAGCACATTTCCTGCAGTAATGACGTGAACCGTGCTACAAACATTACATTGCGGATCAGAAGATCGTTAACTCGTTAGAAGTTTGATAATCACGCAGGGCAAGATTTCTTATCTGCTTCACAGTTCACACCGTCGCTGTTCCCTGGTACACTGTACTGAACACACGTAACATGGGTCTCGTAGGGCTGGTCTTGATGATTTTAGACCCATTTAAAATTGTACGAAATTATGTTTTCAAGCCGATCGCTGTGTTTGGTTTGGCTGCTGCCGAAGAGTACAAAGCACGCAAAGAAAAAAGTGTAAATACCACGAAAAATGTGTTCCTCAAACTGTTCATTGTTGTTTTGGTTGGGTTTTCGGTAGTGTGGGCTTCGATATTTTTATATCTGTATTTCTACTACTCGTACATGCCGTCCGTTTTACATCTGAAGGATGTACACCTCAACATACGGTATGAACGCATGCTAATGCTTACGGAACTGTTTGATGGTCGTTTATTAACTGATTGCGTGTTACTTCATTTCACAGAGACTGCCACGATAATGCCATCGACTGCAAACCCTATCCATCTGCAAACGTGGCCCTGACAAATCATCAAAGGTTTCTGATGGTTGGACAGCCGTACAAGATTATCCTGAACCTGGAAATGCCCGAATCTGAAAACAATGGTAAAATAGGTAATTGGTTCTAGCAAGTGATTGTCCTGTACATCGTTAGTGTGGTGGTTTAGTTTATATGTATGTTCTGTATTCATCATCTGTTTGCCGCTAATGCGATATGTTTGTTAACGTTTTTGTATTATATCAGGAATGTTCACCGTGTGTGGGACGATAAAAGATTATGGAAACATGGAAGTTGCCAAATCTTGCCGGATGTCAATGCTGCATTACAAATCGGACCTGTTGAAAACGATTCTTACATTCGTGTTTGCACCACTGTTGATATTCGGCTATCGAGAGGAGAAGCAGTTAGTCACGGTAGAACTATTCTCAAACTTTCTCGACGATTCCAGCCATCCAGCTACAAACATTGACATCATGATACAGTGCCGGGACATTCAACTGTACTCAGCACAGCTACAGGTAGTAGCTAACTTTACCGGGTTACGCTATTTAATGTTTAACTGGCCTGTCCTATCTGCGATCATCGGTAAGAACACGAAACTCAAAATCACGTTCTGTACATTAGTTACGGGTAGCTGACTATGGTAATATGCTTGATTTTATTTACAGGAATAACTACCAATCTGTTTTTCATTCTAATTGTGTGCGTATTGAGTTGGTACCACTGGGACGATACGGAATGGATATCCGATATACGGGACAGGTATCAGCAAATTGTGAAAGGCGTGTCGAAAGTTGCCACAATTGAGGAAACGAAAGCACTTACATCTTTAAAAGATACTGAAACATTCACAAAAGATTGGCTAGTAGACGAGGAGTAATACGAAGAGTGCATTATTTTTGCAATAAAATGTTGCCATTTTACGCATTTTTGCTCCTTTTAATCTTTAACATTAAACAACCTGAATGCTCCCTATCGTTGCCAATTGTTGCTGCTGTAGAAAAATAACAAATCTAAAATATTTATCCCAGCATCTTGTGACCCATGTTGAAACGGAATTAACAGCCGCTCTTGAATGCCAGGCGTGTCAAACTTATTTTAACCAATGGAGCCTTACAACAGTTTCCTGGTTAGCAACAATAATCAAGAGTCATTCAGACGCAGATGGAAGTTAACGAGCCGCAAACGCGCCGTGCAACGGTAAAAAATTCATAATTATTTTTTATTCCCTCAAATTGTAGCACGTGAAGCAACAAAAGATCACTCTGTGACAAATGACGAATCATCTACAAACAATATTGACTGTATAAAGCAGAAGTTTAACAAAATGCTATTTTATTCACTAACGTTAAAACAAATCTTTTAGATTGAGGAAATTAAAGAAAACCCTTGGCTAATTTAACAATTATTGTACACAAAAGATTATCCCAATGAGACCGCTAGACATGCTCCTCAACTGCGAGCAATAATTCAATAGCGTGATGAGTCATGATGCTTCCTTCATCGCACTCATCACATCCCACCAACGCGAAATTTTGCATACATTTAGTATTCCCATACTTCTTCTTCTGCTTCTGGTCGTACTTCACCTGTCGTGCCCCTTAACTTTTGAGCAGACACCATAACCAGATTTTGTTTGCAAAATCTTCCCAGCTGAATGGCCTTGGTGGAAAACGGAAAATTAGTGTGGTGCTGTGGTCACGGCGAGACAGTGGTAACAGTGTGGCCGAAATAATAGGGAAATTGAAAATGTTTAAAAATAGCACAATCGACTATTTGAGGACTGAGCAAGCGTTCGGTTCTCCCTACCGTTCGCTGGTTATCGTCCGGCCGTCTCAGACATTCTGTTCGGATTCGATGTTTTCTACCGGCTTGAAACGGCTGTGATGTGATATTATGCAAGATTCGTGAACATTATCGTGCGTGAACTTGGCAAACCTTCCTTGTGTCAGCCGCTGAGAATTCTGCAGACCAGGAGGGACTACAACAAAATACGAACGCTGGTTTAAAACAGCACGCCTGCAAACTGGAATGACATCATTTGGTAATCGACGATTGTTGTACAACAACAACAAAAAATCGTCAGCCTCACTCAAGATACTGTAAAGAACCTGACGAACTCTCTTTGCTGTCGCGCTCAGTCGACAAACATCATAGAAAGTTGTCATCGCGCAACGTACACGCTTAGGAGAGAAAGCTGTGCAAACATGAGATTGAACCTTATTCAAATACATAGTACACTTTCAAATCATCGCCAAAAATGGCATAGATCAACTTCCAATAAAAAAAAAACAATCTCCTTTATTGTGATTGTGCTAGTTTCTGAAACGTTAGCTCATTGCTCGTCAGATCTAAATTGGAGATTCTGAATAACGCCGATTAGTAACAATAAGTTTGAATTGCTCGTTGATCGTACTTTCCGTTCGATCGTGATTATGATACCACTTTTTTTTCGGCAATCGCCCCTGTCAACTGTAATGCGCCTAACATTTTCTTCTTCTTGCCGACTGAATTTTTACCCAACATATGAATCGAGAAATGAAGAACTCATAGCAAACCTAAACCATACCGCCCCGAAGTCATGTGAAATACATGTTAGTGAGAGCTGCAGAAATTATCGCGTTCGGATGATGGTGTTTGTGTTTCGCGTCCGGTTCCCAGCCCAGACTGATGTTTGCAATTTTTTGCTACTCACCAGCAAACCATCGGCACCGGTTTCGTAGCTCTCGCTTAAAGCAATTTGCGAAAATTGAGAAATGATCAGTTCGATCAGCGGACAAATACATTTCGGTGTAAAGGTACCAGTTAACACCGTTAGATATCCGGGAATGTATGTCATTTTGCACACAGATCAACTATCGGCCGTCGTGCGTCCTCATTCAAGCATTTTACCGTGTGGCACATTATGACAACTGGTCAGCAGCTTTGCAATGGTGCGTAATTAAAATTATCATTCAACACACACGCTCACGCGGACGTAAAATTAGAATCGGAACTGCCACCAGACAGGAAGCTTCACAGCCCCGGAAGAACACAGCAAATGCAACCCATTGAAGTGCTGATACCCATCGCAATTGTATGCGTCGTCCGTCCCACAGGGCTGCTTGGGGACGCCAGTAATTAGAACCTAGATTTTTCTCCCTTGCCTCGGAACTGGTTAGGGCAGACAACGGGAATTTTTGCGATCGTTCCGGAAGTTGTTACACGAGCGCTTCCGTTACTGACTCCGGGCGGTCAAATGAAAATGGAACCATGGCAATGGACAAAAACACTTCAACGTTGTTGTTGTTGTTGTAGGATTTAAGAGGTTTTGGACCTTTGAGGTCACTTTCGCCTCTGTGGAAGTGGGATAGGGAAAACGAAGGGGATTATTGGGATGGAGGGTGATTTGAGATGTTGAGGTACCTCACACCTATATACTTTCAAAGTGACATACCACGTGAAGTGGTAGAATCTGCTTTCGAAGTCAGAGTTGTTATGGTAACTCAAACCAGTTCGGTTTTGAAACGATAGACTGTTTTAAACAGTTGAATTCGTTTCAAATTTGTTTTTTCCTCTCAATAATCGATTTTGTTGTTTTTTTTTTTTTATTTCCCACTAAACATGTTTAAATAAACCAGTTTTCTTAAGAAACTTTTCTAATTTCTTTTGCTCTTTTGGATTAGGTGATAAAATAGTGTCAATATTGTTGTCCAAATTGTAGAGTTGTCTAATTGTAATGTATCCATGACATTCTGTCAATATGTGTCGGACCGATATTAGAATTCCACAAAACTGGCAGAGAGGAGGAGGTGATTTTGAAAGGATGTGTTTGTGTGTTATGTTGGTATGACCGATACGAAGTCTGGACAGTACTTGTTGAGATTTGTTGTTGGGGTGATCAATCCAGGGTTGAGTTGAGATTTTTATCATTCTGAGAAAACTTGAGTGATCTTTTTTCCAAGTCCTTTGCCAAGATTTTTCAATATTTTGTTTGCATTGTTTTAACCTGTCTTTCCTGGAGATGGGGTGTGTATTTATAAAAGATGACTGACGGCCTACATTTGCAAGTTCGTCCGCTTTCTCGTTTCCCATAATACCTGTATGACTTGGTACCCAACAGAATGTTATTTTATTGATATGTGTAGTAGTGTCTATTGCTTGAATATGAGGGTCCTTTACTATTCCGTTTTCTAACGCAGTAAGAACACTTGCACTATCTGTGAATATGACATTTGGTTTGTCCGGATTGAAGTTTTCCTCAGCTGCTATGTATATGGCGATTGCCTCTGCGGAAAAAATGGATGTGTAGTCTGGGAGTTTTATCGCACAGTTTGAGTTTATGGAATAAATACCACAACCTGCAGTGTTTGCTGCAACCGAACCGTCCGTGTATATTTTGTGGTGATTTAGATATTTATGGTTGTGTTGTGTTCGTATGCTAGTCTGGCATCCCGGAAAGAGTAGTTGTTGTCTACTTTTATTTTTATTATTTCTGCTTCCTTTATGAATTGCGGGCATTGTTTGTCAAAGCTGTTATGATTGTTGTTACAGTTTGTGCAGGTCGGGGAAGCGTCGCACGGTCCATGGGATGGTTTGCCACATGTAGCACAAGTTTCTACACCTTTGCAGATTTTGGTTGTGTGACCGAACTGTAGGCATTTGTTGCATCGCATGGGGCGGGGATAATACACTCGCGTTTTCACTCTTTCTAACCCGATGAAAATGTGCTCGGGGACAGTCGTGGCTTGCATGGTTACTACATACGAATTGGTTGGAATGATCTGGCCGTTTGTTCTTTTTGTGAATCTGTAGATGTCTGTTATATTTTCTGCTGCGAGTTGTGTCTTGATTTCGAGCAGATCCATTTCGCTTATTGTGTTGCACGTGAATACGAATTTCACCGAATTAAGTGTCGGGTGCGGTGTGATTGTTATTTTATCACCGTTCGTTAAGGTGGTGATCTTTTGTAGTTCGGAGAAGTTTTTTTCGGATCTTGTTTCTATAAGAAACGTATTACTATCCAGTTGGCGTCCCTGTTCTACCTTGCCAATCATTCTCTTTATCGTGTCAGAGAGGATCCACGGGTTTTTTGGTAGCTGCTTGCCTTCTGCGGCGCGGAGTACCAAGAACCTTTTTTCTCCGAATTCGTTCGCTTTGTCAAGATATGGCGGTAGCGTTCTCCCTCTATGCTCCGTTGAGGGAAGCGGGGGGAACCCGGCCGCGAGGGCCGGCGGAAAAAAAAAAAAAACACTTCAACGGGAATGTACTACCCATGCGATCCATGTCAGCCTACGGCGCGTTTCTCCCAAGTGTGTGGACCAACCTTGTGGTGATCGGAAGTGTATATGATCATCGGAGATCCGCCAGACGTTGGCAGAGTGCAACAAAGGTAGCGATAATGAAGGAAACGGCTAATTGTATCAGCTATCACAGACGATAAAAAAAAGCTGATGGGAAGCCATCACCGGAGATTCGAACCAGGTAAATGAAGACTCGTTTGGATCTTGAGTAAGATCTACGGTATTGAATTCTCTAGCTGTGTACATAGGAGTGCAGAATCTTCGAGATTCTGCTCTATTCAGCATACATGGCAAAAGCCGGACGGTGCTGCCGGAACGATAGCCCTTTCTATCCGTTTCTTGCTTGGTCCCACTACTTGACAACATCCGGCAGATTACTTCATCGGATTCGCTTGCTCTCTTCCCCTTACGGAGTTTATTGCTCCCGCATGAGTCTCAAAAATAAACATGTGCAACCAAAGTCAACTATCGCGCCGGTGTGTGTATCTCTCGGTGGGACAAGAAATTCGGCATCCCGTTTGGAAGGCGAGTCGGCGTACGTTAGCATGTGTCAACCCGCTGGTTGGTGGTTGGTTGAGAGGTAAGCGGCGAACAGTTTCTTTTTATTCTGCTGGTCACCGGAATACAGTTGGCTTACTGTGGGTGTGATGTGGGACACAATTTCAATCAAGGCCCACCGGCAAAACGGCACGTGAACGAGTTACCTAGTGAGTGATTAGATCGTACATGAACGCTTAGATAAGAGATCAGCCTAGTCGAATATGTTGAAGCTTTGATCTCTACTGTAATATTCATTGCTATGCCATCAACTGCCATAAAACATCAACTCACAGCGTCGTTTGTAGTACATCTACTAACCAATTCATTCCATGTTTAAAAGGTACTCTTCCATTTCGTGTGACATTTTATAGCTCATACATGAGGGAACTTAAGTACAATGTAAAGAAAAAAAATGTGCAAGAACATACTTCAACAAACTGTGGCGTCTTAATGAGGAGAATTGAATTTTTATTAAATCGGCTTTAACCTTGACTTGAATTTTCCATCCCGTGCATCTGGTTCACACATTGTGTCCCCAAAATGCCATACAAAAACCGAGAACCGTACACGTATGCGTGCGAACACCGATATCATAGAAGCTGCGTGAATGTTCACAATCACAGCGATAACGGTAAACCTTTCGATTATGGGTGACCACAATGAAAGTGGTCACTTCTACTACACATGATTCCCCAACGACGGCACAGCAGCTGATAGGAATGATGGTGCAAACTGTGAGCGCGTGTTAGTGATATTCCATCTTCACATCGCCGACAGTACCACCAGCACTCCATCGCCAATGACGTCAGCGCAGTGACGCAGGGGTTGTAGAGGGTCATCAGTGCGGGGGATCTCGATCGTTAATTTACGGCGCCAGCGCAAAGTGTTCGATTGTGTCCAATTGGAGCAAGCATATTATCGTTTTGTCGTGTGCCGCGCGTAAGCTTAGGTACGCGGATGCCCATCGTCAACCACACCACACCTCTCCTCCCGGTTAAGTCGCCCTATCAAGCGTTTTCAGTTTGGCTGTATTCCTCCGCGTCCGAAATGATGGTGCGTGCGAGTTGTGTGTGAGTGCATTTAAATTTTAAATGCCCTGCGCCGGGGGGCCCTGGGATGATAAATCTCCGGAAGAAGACTGGCAAAGGCGTGGCAGGATAGGCATCGACCGACGAGCACGCACACAAACACACCGCGAACCCGCTTCCGTTGCGTGCTGATAGAACGGTGCTTGGCCGAACGACGCATCTTCGGTGGAGAGAGTTTCGGTGGAGGACGAGCGGCGCGATGCCCAGCGGACGCCGAGTTGTTGTGTGCCGTAAAAAGTGCGTAGCGTTGGCGAAACGAAGCGATGTGTACGCTGCTCTAATCGCAAAAACGGTCCAAAAATGTGAAGCCGAAGCCACTTTACATCCTTATTTCTGTGCGCTGGTGGCGTAGTGTGATCTCGTGATCTTGTGCAATGGTGTGTGGTGGTGGTAGAATCTGTGGTGAGGTCGTTTTTTGACGGTGATACCATCTTGGTTAGGCCGTTTGCAGTACGTTTTATTAGCAAGCTTTATGTGTGTGGTGCTGCTGCTCTGTGCGCATGTGAGAGTTTTCACGGTTGCTCAGTATATAAATTCCGAAAACGGGTTGTTCCGGAGAACATCAAATTTTGTTCACAATATTTCGGTTTTTTTATTGATTCAGTTGTTTCGATCTAGCTTGAAATCATCGATATTATTTGACCAATGTTTATAGATGAACCAATATACACTCACCACTCCGTATTAATGTTAGTTCCATGTTCAGTAGCACTCCTGCATACAGGTCGAGTTATATCCATCAATTCTTTTTGATTTATTTCTACCACATTACGCAGCGCTCGAGCAATAACAACAGCTTAGCATTTTAGGCCAGATGGAGGTGTCTTTAACCACTTGAAATTATTTTCCCTACTAGTCAATTATAATGATTTCAAATGATTCTTGATGCATAACGGTATATTCCCGTTTCCCCTGGAAATGTTTAACCTTTTTTTAGTCTAAACTTACTGTTGGTTGTTGAAGACATGATAAGAAGACTATCAACAATGTCTAAAGCCTCTAGCAAAAGACGTACTTACTTACTTATTTACTTTATCTCTTAACCGACCAAAATATGGAACATTCAGTGCAAACCTGCAGTGCAAAAGTTGAGAGAACATTGTCAGTGTTGAATTTGGCACCATCTTTTGTAAGTTCAATGCATCAGTTATAACTAATTATGCAAAAAGAAAAATCAGACCCGTACACCGACTGTGCGATTTTTAAAACGAAAGTAATCGCCACCTATTATCAACGCACTGCATCATCGACCAGAGTCCTTTTAACCCTCACACTTCGCCGAACACGATCATCGCGATCCAATCAAGGGGCGCGATTGATGCGAGAAAAAAAAACGATGATCGCTGTCCTGCGGGTTCTCAGTGTGGCAAAAACGGCTTCAAGTTCTCGCAAAAATGAACATTACAGGCAACTGGCGGGCGGGCCGCAACAGAAGAGCAGAAAGGCAAGATAAAAAAAAACCTCCCCCCCGATAGGGAGAAAATAAAGAAAGAAAATCATTCCCCACGATCAGTATATACAAGCGAAGCATTCGCAGTGTTAAAAAGCAAACGGAAACGCACATAAAGAAATCCCCCCACAAACGAAACAAAAAAAAAACAATCCACTGTTCTGCAGAAATCGTGATGGTGCCGGTGGAAAAAGTGCGCTTGATTTATTGACCGGCGTTTTGGGTCTTGGTCGTGTTTCAACCGTGTGCGGTACGGCAAGTTCGGTAAATTTATTCAAATTTCAAGTTCAATACACAAAATACCGCAGGCCATTTGATGGCCGTGCGTGGCCAAAACCGGTGCCCAAAAGGTGAATGGAGGAGGTAACGCGGGACGCGGTAACATTGGCCGCAGTGGAAGACAACAAGACCAAGCATAAACCATGCCCCTTCCGTTGCCCTGCAATCCTTCCACGAGAACAGCTAAGAAACCGTTTCGCACGATGACGCTGTTTCACTTCGCACACATGCGCAAATACACACACACACATACAGATAGCCACCCGCCGAAATGCGCGATACGAATATGTTTGCGAATGTGCAAACGCTAGCGCAAATGTGGCATTAAATCGCCCATGTCGAAGGTAACGCATGAAGAATGCGTGTTACGCGGGGCGGCGCAAACGGGTAGGAGGTGTTGGGTTGCACAGGAAGCATAGAACCGGAATGGCGGGTGAATGGCCACCTTCGGATCGACCTACCCGAATGCTGCTACATTCTGGAAGGAGACCTACCAAAGTCAACTCACACACACACACACACATGCTCGCATAAACACGATCGACCGCCCAGAACGATCGTTCATTCCTCATTGCAGCCCACAGTCGGCCACCGCCCGAATGGGAAACGTGTGTGGCGGCGGTTTGGCCCAAATCCAGGCCACCCGAACGAAAAGTGCAAAAATGAACCAAACCCGCTCCCCAAGTCTTCCACCAAAAGCAGGCAGGCAGACAGGCCACTAAACCGAACGATCAACAGCTCACGTCAGTCAGCGGTGGTGGTGGTGGTGGTGTTGCAAACAAACCGGGACGGTAATGACAGTGAGGCGAGCGGAAAAAGGGGAAAAATCCAACGACACAAAAAAAATTTCAACTCCGGGCTCGGGAGCGGGAGCGAAGGAAATCACACACAATCTTGCCGGCGCAACCAGGCGAAAGGTTCGCGCTCCGAACGCTCCGAAAGGTGGTGGAATCAACTGAAAACTGTATATAGAGAAACACATTTATAAAAATGCAAACAAACGCACAGCCACACACGCACACACACACACATACACATACACTCATCTTGCAGAAGGTGGTGGCAGCCGATCGTCGCGATCGCGAAGCGCTGGAATCAGATGTTGAATTTTGCTTCCCGATCCTGCTTCAATCGCTGAAAGCAATGGTGATTGCAACGCAAACTTACAAATCGAAACTGATGTATGTGTGTGTGTGAGAGAGAGAGAGAGAGAGCGCGACTGTAACATCGACCGTGAGTGGAGAGAAACAGCGGAACGATCAAAAGTGGAGGATATGGAGGCGAAACAAGCAACTAGCGCGGGGTTTGACCACGGGAGGCACCGAGACCGAGGAAGCTGAACGGCGCGCGCGAACCCCAAAATGAAAGGAGTGAAAAGCGCCTGGCCCGGTCTCTTCTGGGCAGAAACCACATTCCTTTGATCAAATTCCCACGCATTCCGCTGACATAGTCTTTTTCGGTGAGTCCCCGGACAATCCGGATCGGAACCTCCGCATATACAACATACCCCATGTTCGTGCCCCCCCCCCGCCGTCCACGACTTTACGCAAACTTTTTCATTGTTAACATCCCCCATTCTCGTGCCCCCCCCCCCGCCGTCCACGACTTTACGCAAACTTTTTCATTGTTCCCTTTTGATCCCGGTTTCGCTGGCCTGCACCTCGGTCTTCTTACTCGCACTCCCGCGCGGTTCTGTGCTGCTCTCTGTCCCCCTGGACACATCATCTCTCGGTTTCGCAGCATCCGCAGCAAGCCACTTGGCAAAGTGGGGCGGGATGATGGCAACCGGGTTCGGGTTCGGTCGGTGGAGTCCGGGATTGATGAAGATAAGATGAGAGAGAGAGACCGTAGCACGGTTGGACGCCGCACGCAGACACCGTACGCGAACACAGGAGCGCCGACCGCTATGGAAGGGCTCTCAGATTCCAAACGAATCGGCAAACATGCAGCAGGGCAGGTAGGTATGCAGTAGTGATGGGCGAAATGACGATTTGATCGGAATCGATTCCAGAGCGCTCCGAATTTTGCGGAATCGATTCCGAACAGTAGGTTCGGATCCGGGATCCCCTTGCAAAATGTGTTTAACTGGTTCTTTCCAAGTACGCGAGCGGGGGGTGGGGATGGTGCCTTCGCGCGGCCGCTCAGTCCGCGTAACGTTTAATCCGCCACTGCATCCGGATTCGGAATCGGTTCCGCACCCGGCTCCGGAATCGGTTCCGCACCCGGATCCGGAATCGATTCCGCACCCGGATCCGGAATCGGTTCCGGATCCGGTTCCAGCTATGGAATCGGAACCAGGTAGTTCCGATTCCGAGCGCCCATCACTAGTATGCAGGCAGGGGATGAAAAAGCTGGAACAGAATGTGGCAGGGTTTGGCGCTAGGGAGGAGAGGAGGAGGAGGAGAAGTCTTCGGAGAATGGGAAAAGGTACCACCGAAAGATCGCGTGAGTGAGCGATCTTGTTCCTCTCTGGGGGGGAAACTAAAGCTATGCAAGTGGAGTACTACAAAAGCAGCAGCTTAGCAGGGTTGATTCGTGGCGAAGAACACGGGAAACATTTCATTACTTGCGATACATTTTAAACTTTCCTTGGACGGTGCAAAACACCAGAAAGGGCTGTAAGAGTTTCATGGAAGTATTTTTTTTTTGTTTTTTGCATTCATTCATAATAACAACTTAACACAGCTGTAATTCCGTTGCAGTAAAGAACGCAAGAAATGGGTGTAATCCTCCAAAGGATGCAAATTGAAATAGTAACAGAATTAAGCATGGTTGTGCGATTAGGGTGTGCAGTCTCCACGAGTATGGAGTCAACTTCACTCAACAATAATGAACTCTTCTTCAGATTTACATTCGTTGGTACGTTGGTACATTCTAGGGACCATTGGGAATAAGTTGTTCTTCTTCTTCGTCTGTGTGGTCAACCTGATGTATCCAGATTTCTGGACCTACAAAAAGTAATCCGTAAGATTAATACTAGCTGCAATCTGAAATTCGACGGCACAAGCTACTACGATCCAGCGATATACATACTTGAAGTTTCTATGACGATGAGGACTTTTTAACTCAACAGTAAGTGTCGGATAATCGGTAAAGAAGTGCCAACCACTGTACTGCAGAAACAAGTGACAAACAAACCCCTATTAAAAAGCACGTACGATACCGAATGATGTGACTTCGTTGGAAAGTAACACACTCGTTGAGAATATAACCCATTTTCGTTTTAAAAAAAAGGCCAAACAAACAGTGAAATAGCGGTGCATAGATTAAAATCCACCCCAAGGTGTTTTGTTTTTGTTGCATTCCTTCGTTGTCCTAAGGTTTGTTTATTTTCTCTGGAGGCTTTTTCGTCATTCGAAAGCCAATGAACTGATGAAGGTGTGTGTTCGAATCATAGCTAACGATGTTGGAAAACATGCATCGATATTTCAAGCTGAATCTACGCGACGGTTGTGAATGATTATTTAAATCGTGGCTCATTTCGGAATCTTCCGTTTTGCTTCTTTCTACCTATCTCATGGCACCAAAAAAAAAAAAAAACATCTCGCTGTGGGCCTTTATCTACTTCTCTCTTCTTTAGTTTCGCTCTCTTTCCTTCTCTTTCTCTATTTCTTTTTCTATTATTTCAGCTTTTTTTTTCTATTTGTCACTAACGGTTCGGGGCCGCGGAGTTCGACCGCATTCCACAGTGTGCCTCTATATGCCGTGCCGACTCGTGACATACGAATAGGCAAACGTTGGGCCTAGTTGGGCACTTTCATTCAACAAAACGCCCGGTGTGGCCTTGCCTAGTTCGCGACGAAAGAATGCCAAGTCCCGTTAGAAAGTCTTTCGAGGCCCCGCACGGCCACGGTCATCGTGCTCGCTTACCACCTCAGAGCTTTGCAAGAGTGGTGGTTGCGGCTTTTCGACAGCGAAGCAAGAAAAATCTCATCATATCAATAGCTGGAAGTAATTTTCGGGCGTTGTTGTAATGTCGGGCTATGCATAATTGTTTCACTTTACATATTTAAAGCTATAAATTCGTCTTCTTCTTCTTTGGTACTATACATAATTTCTTGCTTGACTTAAATTTACTTGCAGTTGGATAAATTAAATTTACCTGCAGTTGGACGGGATTCGATACCCGGTTCAATCGTATGAAAAGCGGCACCGTTACTAAGACGGCCACCGGACCGCACCCAATTAGTGCAAATTATATTGAGTCGAAGTGGAAATTCCATATTTTTCCGGACGAAGCTTATTATATTCACAGCTTCTTTCATTTCCTTGACACGATGTGTCCTGCATGCCAAGTCCCGTCGTGTTGGCAAGTGGCGCCTAATTGTATATGGAATGTCCTGGCAATGATATAGGTCAACCATAGATAGATATCAGCCCTGTTTGGGCAATTCAACACGTCCCGTAGCCGCAATTGATGGTGGTTGAATTTAAGGTAAAGCCATTTAAGACCTATTGTAAGGTACTACAGTACAACATACCATAATTTGAAAGATTTATAGTTAACAAACGTTGAATGCTGCATCGTCTAACGACTTCAAAACGCGTCCCAGATCGAGACACAAGTGGCAGAGAGCGCAGAGAGCGCAAGACAAAGTAATGTCCGCGAAAACGAACGACAGTGGCGGGAATGGGGAAAGGCAGACATACGCGGGTAAAAATAATAAGAATGAAAATCCGTCGTGCTGGCAAGTTTTACCCCGAAAGCGTCCGAAAAACCCGCCCGACTAACTGGCGCGGCTTGGAATGTTTGGATGTGCTGCTGCATACAAATGCGAATCGACGATGCGTCTCCGGTTTGTGTGTTGGAGCTGCACCTAACACCCTTAGCCCTTGCATAAGCAGACCCATCGCCCCCCCCCCCTCTCAAAAACCTATCCAAATGCGTGCGTAAGGAAAGCTTCTCCAGTTTCAGCAACCGCTGCAACATTCCAGCGGCGGGAGAGATACTACTAACGCCTCGAATTTCTGTTACCGAAGCGCAAATGTAGATCCTGTTTTGTTGCCTGTTAGAGCTTCCCGCTCTGCCTAACTGCAGTTGCAGTTTGGGCCGACGAACAATTCTCCTCCCAAAACGAGTGTCTCTCGGTATGGACGCAACTTGAAGCGGGCCTGCTGAGCATCCAGGAAAAAACGGTGCCATTGGAATGTGCGATCGCTTGCGCGAGACCCATTGGGAGTGCTTTGGTGAAGCTTTCTAAACCGTGCTCAAACAGCACTCTGGCCAGCGCGCGCGCGCGCTCCATGCTGGAATGTGCGCAAAGCAGATGCCACCAGCTTCAAGAGCGCTCGTTGGACGCAAGCCACGGACAGGGAGCTACGGCGAGCTGATATCCAACCGAAGAGCAGAGACTTGGCAAAAGGTTTTTGACCTTGAAAACATTCCGCTCGCGATGATCGCGCACACATATCGCAGACGAAAGCACCCTTTCCCATGATGTGCAGCTGCCCTGCGTTGACAATGCGTAATCCGCCATGCGACAGTCTTCCTGTACTTTTTTGAGACAGGAACGAACTATTGGCTATTTAAATCACGAACCGACCGCACCTCGACTGATTCGTTTCCTAATTTGGAAAACAGGGGTACGCCGAGGTTGCTGGCAGCGCCATGTTTGCCATTAAAAAGTGATTGAGCATGGGGGGATGGTCAGATGCGAACCAAGGGTTCTTCTGGTTGTTGCGCTCTTGTGTGTGTATGTGTGTGTGTTCTGTCTGCAACAGATTTCGTGGCCGAAAGTGCGTCCCTACTTTTCGGGTGCAAAGAATGCCTGCTAATTAGGCCGGTGGAAACGAGAATCGCCAGTGTCCGCCAATTCCGCCGCACAAAAGCCAACACACAGCCAACTCAACTGACAAAGCCTGTTGTCTGAAGAATGATGGGAAATCTTTCCGTTCTGCTGCTGTTAACGCCGAAGGATTGCACGATCCTGCTGTAAATGTCTGGCAGAAAAGGTTGGAACCGAACCGAGTCCACGAACCATGGCCTTTTCGTGCCCACCCAAAGAGGTTTTGATTGCAGCGCAGCCCCTTTTCTAACGGCATTTGTTTCTTTTTCCGGTTTTTGTTTGGTACCATAATTTCTATGCACCGTTCACGAAGGTAACACGATTAACTGCGCGAGCTATTCGAGATCTTAGTTTTTGGCCATTCATGGGCTTGTTTTTCTTTTCTACTCACACCCAAACCACGGTCGAGGTGCCTGCCAACGATCGTGCACACCTACCGCGAAGTAACACTAAACCCCAGTGGAGTCTCCCCCTTAGCCCCCTTAGTCGGGTTTATCGGAAAGCCGAAAATGCGCAGGAAACCTTACACCTCACTCAATCGGTAATTAATTAGGCAGAAAATTGCCTCCCGCAGTGCAGATAATCGGCACGATATCGGCACCGTGCACCGGGCCAGGGGTAACATCAGAAGCAACGGGTGAAGGTTTGGGTCGAGTCTGTTTTGTCGGAATCGAATCGGATCGTGTTTCGCTGTGTTTCAGCACAGCACACCGAAACTATCTTCAAAGGTCCGAAGCTTTCATTCAAAAACGGTTCTATAAAAATTTACGACCCCTGGTGTCTCTCCTGTGTTAGGTCGGCCGGGTGGGAAAATATGCCGGTATGCCAGGCCGGGGTACCAAGCCTCCCCTTCCCCTACCCTGTGTTAAGCCGGTATACACATTCGGCCACAATCGGATTGGTACCGGTGGGGACAACACCGGGGCATCGGGTGATGATCTACATTTTCTCTCGTGCATAACGACCAAAAATGGGGACCAGGATGTGGTCCAAGAGAAAGTTCCCACTGTACCATCCGGGCGGCATTTCCACGTGGACCGGATAGTGGAAAATTATCATAGGTATGCTAATACCTTCACACGACCAGTACTTCTGGGCTTTCCGTGACGACCTAGAAATGTCTTGTCCGGTGACGGTACATTGTGATAGGTGACGGTGTCCGCATCACACGATGATGCCCCGTTGCCTGCGTGGAATGCGTGTGTGTGTGTCTCAGGAATTGCGAGGTCTTCCGCCTAGCACGAGGTCACTTGATGAAGGGAAGCTACTAGCGGTGACATGCGTTACGTAACAGGCGGCCGATAAGATAACACATTCCACTAGGTGGCCGGTGTGGCGGCTCCACACTGCTGGAATGTGTGTACCGAGCCAAGTTGTTTGAGTAGCGACGTTCACATGACTCGCCGATGGTTGGAATGCATGGTCATTGCGTGGTATTGGATCGCTAGTAATGATGAGCCTGGTTAATGCCACTTAAAGACAAACGATGTCGCACGGACGTTGGTGTCTCTGTGTGTGCCAACTTGGACATTGCTTTGCCTTTGAGTTCCAGCTCCCGTGCACTGAATTCATTTGTGCACGGTAAAGAGGTGAAAGAAAAATCACAACATCACACGATGGTGAAAGGTTTTCGCAATTGCTTTCGAAACAGGACAGCTGATCGAACCTGATCGTCGGCCACATCCGT
Source organism: Anopheles maculatus (assembly GCA_002091835.1). Lineage (NCBI taxonomy): Eukaryota > Metazoa > Arthropoda > Insecta > Diptera > Culicidae > Anopheles > Anopheles maculatus. Next base: position 152,673 of record KZ062290.1, read on the forward strand.
GAACATTTCTCTGCCAGCTCATTCATGGGTACCGAGCGCAATGGATGCTTGGGTAAGTTGCGCTGCGGATGCTTACCATGCACACTAACACACTCACACACACACACGCCTGCTTGTATGTTGACCTCAAATGAGCACTGGAAACGACATTCCTTTAAACGACGATCTTCCAGCGGCGTGGTAAACAGCTTTTCAGTGGGTAAAGATAGTCGTGAACATGGTTTGGGAATTTGGATGCAAAAAAAGGGACTTAAATGACCCCAATGCAAGAGCACAGTAATGAGTCTTATGGCTGATAACCGAAGATCTGTTTAGTCAGTTCTACACGCTATTATTAGCATTCGGCAGAAGATGAAGGATTGACGATTGACGAGGCGCGTTTTATATGATGCCTGATGAGGTTTTAGACCATTGGTTGTTAAAAATAGCGATGTATTATTGTTAACATACTATTAATGAATAAACAAATGATTATGCAGCACCGCGACCGCGAAACGACTGAAAGGATTGCAGGAATATGTGTTACCGGCATTCAGTTCCAGTTTATAGCAGTGCATTGCTTCACTAATGCACACATTCATTAGAGCAGCTATAACGTTGTAAAGGTCACCGAGTGCGGATGCTGTTGGTTGATAAACGTTTAATGTCAACCACAAATTGCACATACGTATCGAGTTTTGCAACACGTTTTACATGTTTGGTGCTGTCGAAACTTCTACCAACAATAAAGAAATCCATTTACGCATTGCTTACGCTAAATTAGAAATAGAAAAAAAAAGCATTTGCTATTGCATGTTCGACAGTGCGCGTTTTCGAACGGTCTTCACACGGCAAGAACACCAAACAAGGCGCGCACACACACACACACACACACACTTCTCTGAGCCGCTCGCGCTGTGCGCGGCGTTTGGCACACGGGAGAGCGAACTAAATTGCAGAGAGTCCGATCGGTGTACGGCGAGAGAGAAGCGGAACAGCTGAACCAACACACAAACGTAATGGGGAGAAGAAGGAAAAAAAAACACGCGCGCGCTGCGTCGAGCTCGAGCACAAGCGAGCAGTTCCGAAGAAACCCCGAAGACACACAAAACATTCCCAGAAGGACAGGTATCGAGTACGGTCACGGCTCCGTGCAGCTCTCTTCACTGTTGTAAGGTTGGAAGCCGGATTCCTCAGCATCAGCAGCAGCAACAGCCGCCAAAATCTTTCTAATGCATAATCCAGTGTATCGGAAATCCGCTGATTGAATGCGATAGTACCAATGCAACGAAATGTGCGTGTGTATGTGTGTTCCCGTCCGTGTGGTGCAAAGTGCTGTAATTAGTTCCGTTACTGGTGCGTTTCTCTTTTGGGCCGCCCTTGTGGCAGGTAAAACGGCGAATTTTTTAATGCGAATGTGGTGCGGGAATGAATTGATGGTGACGAATTTACAAAACCAACCATGCCAGCCCTACAGGCGTGCCCCCCCCCCCCCTTGCGCCGCAGAGTATTAGTGTGGTTCGAGTAAAACAGTGTCCCGAGTGCGTCGGAATGCCTACAATCTGCGAGCGGTTTTTGTCGCTCCGTCCGTCTTCAGGGCGTAGTTGGGTCTAGAAATTTCGGTGAGCGTGCCACGCACATACACACACACACACGATAGATTGTGAATTTTTCGGAGCATAAAAAAATATATCCCCTTACTTTGCGCGCACATACGTCAAATAGATTCGTGTCCACCACCGGTTTAGCGATGATCCTGCTTATTTCATTTCACAGATTATGGTTAAATGATTCTTTGTTGCTTATTCTGTGTGGCGCGTGCAGTATACCATAAAAAAGGTGAAACCTCTTGAAAAAATTCCGTAACACAACCGACTTACGGGACTTACGGGACGGTTGGAGTTAGTTCGTGTGAATGCGCGACCAGCAAGAAGCGACTTGGAGAAGAGATATTGGTTCGATTTTCCTCTCTGCGCGCACACTTTTCGACGAACTGTCCGAATCTAATTGAAGTTAATTGAAAGCTTGACTCTTGGATTGAATGCGGTCGGTCCCGATTCATCCCGTTACACAGCATACAGCACAAATGGAACAAAATGGAAGAAGAGGTGGTACAGGCGCGCGTCACCAGCATATTGTTCGCCGTGTGCGCATACCACAAAACGGCAGCAGCTTTTCGGCAAAGAGACATGTGTGTTGCTTTGTGCTAACACCACTACCAAACGCGGTTCGTACACCACTACCAAATGTACACGGTATCGTGCGTGCGTACGACCACTTCCTACTAGAGGCCGCCACAAAAGCGCTAGAGCCCGAGTTGGTTCGAGATTTCGCGTCCATCTCCTTGCGCCCGTATATGTTAGCACGCGGTTCCGAGGGTTCTGTTCTGTTCGTCTGCTCTTCCGGAGATGTAGAGCGCGGAACAGAAGGCTGAACGATGAAAAGTTTGCTACTGAGACCAGTCAGATGTATGAATACTCTCCGCGAGTACTGCGCAGTGTTTGCCTAGCTTAGCTGCGCAGAAGCCGTAGGTGATCAGTAGAGAATTTGTATTGTGTAGTAGTTGTGTGTGAGAATATCGTTCAGGGGAAATTTTGAAGTCGGTATAAGTCGTGCAAACGGGGTGCTAATACAGCGTACAGGCCACTTCGAATGGAAATCGTTGACCACCGTGAATTTTGGTTGCGTACATCGATCAATATATCGCAATAATTTGAAACGAAAATCGTTTCGGCAACGCCCGTCTTGCTTGTTACAGAGAGAGAGAGAGAGAGAGACATTGAAAGATCGAGGAAGAGAAGATTCGGCATTACAAATTATGAGTAGGAATTTTAGGAAGATTAGATTAGAACACCATTCGCGCAAAGTGATTGGTAAAATATTAACAAATAAGATATGAAAGTATACAGAATCACAATAGAAACAAACTAATATCGATCCTTTTTATTTCAGCTACACGAATCAACGAACCTTTTGAGGCTGAGGATGAGGGTGTCACCTAAAAAAAAAATGGAAGCAATACCACAATGATACGGGCGAAACCAGCAGCAGTTTTGTTGTTACGACAACCCCACGACTGACTGACTGTACGTGACAGCCAACTGGCGCTAGTGTCGTCCTGGTCGGTGCCTTCAGCAGTCAATAACACAATCGTGCTCGTTGTGAAACGGCAGCAGCGCTATTATCAACACACACAGCATCCTCTATAGTTGCTGGTAATCCAGCGATGCCAACGGGATCATCAATTCTCTCGTTCGCTGCTCGAGAGCGCCGAGCACAGCAGCAACAGCAGCAGACCGACACCCGCAGTAGTGTATGAGAAGAAAACTTGTACGCACACACAGTATCCGGTACGAGGTCGTTTTTGTGTATGCAGAGGAACACGCTCAAGGGATTTAAATGAATTTTCGTCCCACACTTTTGCTTGGAGTGATGATGTAAGTATTGCACACATATACATTTTAAGTACGTACTAGTTAGTAGCGCAAGGAGATAACAAACTAGTTGTAGCGGGGAATTCGAAGCTCACTTCAGACGATTGAGTAAAGTTCCTAAATTTGTCACAGACACACAGGATGATTACAAATGTTGCGATCTTCATTCTTCATGATTATACTCTATGGAAAGTTGTCATTGTTTGTTATGAATTATTTACACTCCCCGTGTTGTGGAGCAGTAGGTGCATAATATACTACTGGCTGGTAAAAAATATCCACCTTTGTACACGACACATTCCATTCGAATCCTATTGTTTACCTAGGTGAGATCGCCGCCCTATTGGTGGTGGCACACCATTATGCGCGTCTGCCACACGGTGTGTACTACCACCACCCTTTTATGCTCAGCCGTTGGAGTGTCGTTGTCAAATTACTACCAATTCGAGCTCTCTGATAAGAATGTGCATGTGAGTTTGTTATTTTTAGATCTGGTTTTAGTTACGCTGCGGCTAGCAACAAGCAGCCACAGCCAGCCAGCCACACACATCATGTAAAATCATTAGATAAGCACTCTCAATGGCCCGAAGGAACTTAGGTCACCGGATGGGTTGGGTTACCGAGGGGCAGGAGGGGTGGCGTAGGTTGCGATCGAGGGAAATGGTGGCGGGGAGTGTTCGGTAGGGGCCATCTCTTGCGCGCGCGTGTGTGTTGTGTGAGCGCATATTTGTCTTGAGTGCGCGACACCCTCGTTAGATCGCCTCCTCCAAGGGTGTCGTGTTTAGTGTGTACTGCACGAAACAGACAGTATATAGTCCGGTGTCCGGTTGTCGATGAGATGACGATCTAGCGGTGTGGTGGTGGTGGCGGCACGATGAATGTAGGCGAGGAGCGAGTTGGCCGGAAGATGGATGTGCAAATAAAGTTAAGCTGTCTTGGGTTGGCGGATGGAGCAGATTTTTATGGTGTACCAGTGTAGCATGTAGGAACGTGAGCCAGCTATTTTCAAGTCCCCTAGCGCGTTGAAGTATTTGCCATCGAAAAAAAAAACAATGTTTGGATGGTAGTGTGAGTAGGAGGTAGCTTTGTTGAGCGAGTGGGTTGTGAATGCTATTGTGGTGTGATGATTTCACGGCACCTTCTTCGCCCAAACAGAGTCAGAGGCGTGTAACAACGTTATGAGGCAATGGCGCCAGACGCGTGAATCTCGGGGGCGACTCTTCTAAATGAGGCCTTTCCATATCTCGCGATGACCTTCCCACTCTCGACCGACCGACACGCAACACACTCATTTCTCGCGGAAGGGCAGTTTCCAGTAAGCAAATTATTACGTTTACATCCGACCAGCAGCATCATGTTCAGATAGAGCAAAAGCAGTATTCCGAGAATGCACAGTTTGTGCACAGTATTATATTATCTATCTTTGGAATAGTTTACCGAAGACGTTTACATTTTTGCAACAAAAACGTGCGTTCATAAGGAATGGATTAGCGTATCCAATGCTGCGTAAATTATAAAAAAAAAAACACATTTCCTTTTGCTTCAAGGCTACACATAAATCGGAGAGATCGGAGAGCATGAATAACACACTTCTAAAGCGGTGAAAGACGGAAAATCGTACACAAAAAAAAAACTCCAGACATACAACGATCCTCAGCGATCCTACCATCAGTGTGTTAACCGTGTATTGATGAAAACCCAACAGTGAGAGAGAACACATGATGGGGTAAGAAGGCAGACCAGAAACGGCTAATGTTTCTGTGAGAAACGACACTTCAGGCATACAAAAAAAAACCTTAGGTCGGTTCCAGCCAGCTCACTCGGCTTTGCTGGCGTGTGAATCTTCTTTCCTCGCTCGTTGGGATTATGGTGTCACGTCCGTCCTGCTGATCCGTCCCATCCGTGTCCTACCGAGAAGGATGAAGGTGGTGGCGCGTACCGTAGGCATTGAAAAGACGGTGGCGGTGTTGCACAAAAGATGCGATAGTAAATGAACGCAGGAGAGAAGCGACACGGGGCTCGACTGTGTTGAACGGTCGAGTGCGGTTGGGTTTGGTCTTTAGCCGTTTAGCCCAGCAGCAAAACATTCACCACGCGAACTGTTGCGGCAACGGGGAGTTCTCACGAGAAAATGTACAATTTTCTGGGAACGAACCGATTTCGAAATGAATCCGCTATCTCGTGCATGCGAGTCGGAAAACACACTCCAGTTTACTTCGTTTGATCGCTTTGTGCGTTTCACCCTTCTCTCTCTCTCCCTCTTCTCTTTCTTTCTCTCTAGCTCGCCTTGAATAACTGTTTATATCTCAGTTACGTTCCCCCCCCCGTAGCCAAAATGTTGTCCAGATTACATGGAGATCATAATAAAATGAATCTTTTTTCGTTTTTGGTTTAAAATCACACAGCCAGCAACTAAATTGCATTTAACCGTTGCATGCTTTAGATGACGCAGAATCTCAATCACATTTGGCCAGAATAAACATGCTACGTTGCGTTGAGGAGAGATGTTACAAAATAAATAGACATATAACTTTTAGCCACGAATTAGCCTTTGTTCTAAGTGGCCTTGCTTATGTCAAGCACTTCGATACACTGCTCCTAAGTTAATTGTTTTATAAAATCCATTCGTCTATATTCTTCACCTCACAGATTAAGCCCTGTTAAAGTCTCTGGTTAGTCAGAAGTAATGTGTTTCATCTGTAAATAGTGGCACATTCCTATTTGTGAACTCACTGGCATTAGGAGGTGAGCTTACTAAACAGACGAAAAAAAGAAATTGCTGGTAGCAATTCCTTGCACATATCGAAAGAAAATGGCAAAGGAGAAGGGCAATGAAACAACATTCCTTGCGCCTGTCGGAGAATGTTGTTGTCTGGTTAACAATTCTGGCAGGACGCGCAGTCGCGTTCAAAAACCAGAAACCACAAGAAGCACGAGGACATGAGCAACAAACAAACAAAAAAAATAAGATCCCACGGTTTGCTTTTTAGTCTGTGGAATGATCACGAGAAGGAGGAGATGTGTGGGGGGGGCGTGCGATAAGCGAATACATCGAGTCGGAAGAATGCGCGTTTCTAAAGGCGATGAACGGCCAACTTAACGAGAATCACCGATTACCCAAAAAGTCATATGCTAACATATTTGCTGTTGTCCTTTATGCTATACTTCTTTTGCCATTGCGTTTCGCGATCTTCGTTTCCTCGGCAAAGAAAAGTTTGCTTTATGCTTTGTCCTCTTCGTTATAGGCAGCTTCTTCGCAATATCATCACCATCTCCACCACCACCACCATTAGAAGCACGGAATGCGTTATATTTCAGTTAATACGTACCCGCCCGATTATTTGGATTCCTTACCTTACTCGTTCCATAATGCTTTGGCATGCTTCGTGTGGCGTGATCGTTCGATCGTTCTAATAGGCACTGCAATGGTGACCGTGTGTGCATGTGTGAGGCAAGTCAGACTAATGTTTGGTGTTAAAAGAAAATTTATGAATGAATTCAATTCCCCCATCTAAGCCAACGGCGGTGGTTCAACGAACTCTTTGGCTAAGATCATGGACCTGTTGGTGGTGTTACTGACGATGTGGCTCGTGTCAACGACGCCAATGCTTTTCGATGACGGGGTGGATTGGTGGTTGATGTCAATGTTGGCAAAACGGCTGGTTGATTTGAAGCTAAAGTTGTGCTGGGGTGAGGCAGAATGTACACACTCTCGTGATTATTGTTGCAACATAGGGAAAACATTATCAAATGAAATTAAATTACTACGTTTGTGTGCAATATTGACACCTCCCTAAATTACCCCGATCATCGTGCACAGATAGTCCACTCGAGTGCGGATTCGATGCACGGTGTGTTATATATATATACATCCGGAAGAAACGTATGAATGATACAGTGCTGCGTGCCGTGATACTGTATATACACAGGTATATTTCTGACCACAGCTAGTAGAAGGGAGTGCAAAGAAAGAGTGGGCAGCGTGCAATGATAAAATCAGTCAGTTGCGTCGAATTAGAAATGCAATTCCAATGCTGAGGCAGCGGCACTTCACCACAACACTTGAACCGTTTCTGATCTTTATCACGCAACGCATGATCATGGAAGGGGGGGGTATAGTGTATGGAATGAATTCCGATTGTTGCAGTTAATAAAGTTATTAATGGATTGTATCATGCCCGCGTGTCTGTTGTTGCTAGGTAAGGTATTTGTTTCCTTCATTAGTTTTGTTGGCAGCCGTTCGCGTTTGCGATTCAAACGCTCCGTAATGGTTCTGTCTCTATCTCGAATCACTTTGACCCAGTTTGAGATCCGTGATGCTCCGTGGTCAGCCATGATAGCAGCTCTAATAGCTGATGCCTCCTCTATTGTAGTGAGACACACGCTGCTAGATAGTGTGCCTAGTTTTCTCCTTTATTGAACATTTTTGCCCTACAGAGAGAGAGAGAGAGAGAGAGACACTGCGCGTGGAACGGTTTGCGCAAGCCACCCATGTACGAGTGGCTCACTGTGTATGCTGTATTTGCTCACTTGGCGCATGCGTTGCATGAAGCGCGATACTATGTATTCGCACGCATACTGAAGTGCTTGCGATCTGGGTTAGAATGCGTCAGGAGCGCAGAGTTGGAGCTTACTTCCGGTAAATGGTGACGATGTGTTCTCGCCATTGCCGAAGAGCCTGCAGGGCAGATCGGATAGCGCGGGTTTGAGTGTTTCAGTAACGAACACTCGTCCCGAACGGGGTGTGCTTTTGAAGTAGTTTATTTTCGTTAGCTGTGCGTTCGTTCTTATTGAATTTTGCATAACGATAAAATATACCCACAATGTATGGTTTGCAATGGATTAGTTTGCTCCGTGTGAAGAAAACTAAACAGGATATGTTATTGTGTTTGTGTCATAAGATGTCATAAGACATAGAGAAAAAGAGAAATCCTCGTAAATCATAATTATAAATAAATTATTATTAAATCGTTCTTCTTGGTTCAAATTATTTGGTTGCTGCAGATTCGATAGGTTTAGCTTCTTCAATTATATACAAGTACAACCACTGCGTGAACAAATTTTTGGAGCAATTCATCATCGCAAATGTATGAAAGAAAAGGCATGTTTTTTTTGTTTCAACCGTGAACGTTTTTCGAGCCGCGTTTATTTGTTTGCAAACGAGAGAAAGTAGCGAGTGGTGGTGGAATTAGAAAAGTAACGAATTACCGCAAAAAGCAAAAAGGGGTCCGTCAAGCGGAACGAAACTAGTTTGGCAAGTCTCGTACCTACCTGGGTGTCTTATCCTTAAAAAAAATATCTATTTGCTTTTTTAACGGCAATATCAGAGACCCTTGGTGTGCGAGCGTGTCTGTGTAACGATGAGGCGAGTTTTTACGCGATGAACGTTTAAAAAATTTGGCCATTAGAAAAAGGGAACATGAAAAATAAATTAACGGGAAAACCCGGGTGGGCAAGATTATATTCTCATGCAATTTTTCGTGCACGAACAACAACGAAACGGAAGTGCAATTTTCAGAGGTATGACTAACGATCGTAAGTGAAGCATTGGAATGTATGAAATAAACATTTTCAACATGACTGAGAGAGATTTAAAACCGTTCATGAAGAACAATTTTTCATTTTGAAGTGCAATTGGTTTTGTAGGATGTTATGACTATGATTACAACGATACAAATTAGACGATTAGCATACAAAAATACTGCCGCCACAGAAACATGTAATTGTGATCATGTGGACTAGTAAACTAGTTGCAGGCACGATTGCTACAGTAAATGAAATATTGTGAGCCACACAGATATGATATGTTATTACATGCACTCATTGTATTCGTAGGTGTTTGCATGATGCACTGTGTATATCATGTCCTATTTGCATTGAATAGCTCATAATGCTGGTGAGACGGAGATTGGATTTGTGTGTAAGCAAAACGGTTTACACGCACTTGGAATAGTGCGCAACGCAGAGCACACATAAGAGATGCGGTTCAACGTACATCAATTAAAAAACATGCGTATCTGCTCTCTGCTGCATGCTTTGGACTGAAGTTGGAATTGGAAGATTCCACAAACAACTAATAACCGAAAACAAGGGTAAATCAACAGCACAAGAAGATCTTCTTATCTTCTTTTTTGCTGAATTTAGTCATTACTAAACGCCCTTCCCATGAATCCCCCGGTTATGATGGCTATGAGAGGATGCGCTATGAAAGCAAAATTTCCCATGGTATACGTTAAGGCGAGTATATACGTATTCGCCTGATTCATTTCCTCACTTATGATCATATCCGTAAATGTTCCCTTCAGTGTTGTAACTGAACACCTCACCATAAAAAGAGTTGTTAGTAGTGTAAGGAGGAATCATCCACCATTAGGGCGTTGCAGGCAGCAGTTTCATTTCGATGGGTATATTTAAAGCAGCGTTACTACTGATTGACAGACAGCGTAATTGCGGTCTGTACGAATGGCGTTAGAAACAAGTCTCCAGCACATTATTGCGTGGAACGTTTCTCTCTGTCTTTGGTTCACCTTTTTGCGAATGTGCCATTTCAAAGGAAAAGGCTATCCCCGTGCACGTCCGTTAGGATAAAGGATGAAGAATGCCGGCGCCACACACTGGTGCTAGTTGTCCAATCCACCACCCATCTCACTATAGCTCTGATGCTGCCAACGCCTGCCAATGGGTCGAGTAACACAGCTTGAGACCCATTTTTGCCAATCGTACCAGTAGAAGGCGGCGACAGAAAAGCGGTGGTTTCTTTCATCCCGTTCATGCCGCGACTTTCGTTACCTTTTTTGGGGAGACTTTGTGCGAATAGTAAGGTAAAATCGTGTGCTCTGGCCAGTGAGCGCGTCGGTGGTAAAGGAACCGGAACACCGTCACTATCTTTAATGCGTGAGACAAAGGAGGAGATGAAGGAAAACCTGACTGGCGAAATCACGCTCCAGTCAAATAAGGTTACGTTTCAGGTAGAATTGGCAATACTACTACTAGTTGGGAAATAATGGAACAAAACAAAAAAGTAATATTTAAGTCTCGCCCGCAGAGCAGAAGAGAGTCGCAAAAGTCGTGAACCATTTGGGCTACTACTGACGAGATCTACCTTCCATCCTATAAATGGCCATTTTCTTGTCTGTATATAAGAACACCGCGAAATGTTGCGCCCTTGGTTGACATCAACAATAGTTTCTTTTTTCTTCGTCTTTCGTTGCCGCTTTTGATAATGATTGCGAACTATTTGTGTGTAGGAATATATTTTTCTTACTTCAGTTTTTCAGTTTTGTATCGGTCTTTGGTTCTCGTATGTCCGGTAGAGTGTGGCAGACTGTGCGTTGGTATGAGGTAAAGTTTCAACATGTATATGTTGTACAGATATCCGTTATCTACGTCTTTTGGGTTAGGAAGTATAGTGTGTTGCCTTGGTCTTGTCTTGGTACTATGTAGCGACGTTTGAAGGACTTGAAATACGTGTTCAATCATTGTAAGTAACGTTAGCTACACTTGTCTCACGGCCCTCATTTTACGGTAGTTTTACGGTGCTCTGACTGGTGTTGTAGACGCAATGAAGGGTATAAGAGTTACTCTCCCCACTCGCGACTGACAGGTCGTGCAGTATTTCGTTTAACGGTGCGATAAGCTATGGCATCATTTGTATTATCACGAATAACTGGCGCCTGTGCTCTGTCGCGCTTCCATAATGATGCTGATGTGTGTTATGTTTCCTGGCACTCAGATTAGTTGTGTGTATTGGGGCCTGTAGCTAATTTAAAAGGTGCCTTTCGAATTGTGTAATGCAGTAAGTTTGGCTTGTTGCCCAGTGATTTAAGTTTAAATATTATTTTGTCAGTTGTAGAGAGTAGCGTTGAAATACCATTTAAACCCTGGCGATGAGTGGTTAGAAAATGTGTGTCTGTTAAATCTGCAGAGCTAGAAAAGTAACGCTTATCGGAAGATGTAACCTTACACCCTAGACTGGGAAACCTCGATTTTGAATCTGAAACGGGGTCAGGCTCTTCCAATCATGGCGCTACCATAGCTTTGTGTTCGTGTTTGTCAGAATCAGTTACTCGATCAAGGCACTTCTACATAGTCACTATTTATAGGAGTAGGTTTAAATGTGCCCCGAAAGGAATCCTCTAAAGTAACTCGAAATAAAGTGCAACAAAACAATGTTGATAAGCGCAAAATGTTTCTTTTTCACCCCTGTTGGTTGGCAGCATCTGTACTTAGTAACATCAGCAAAGTACAGGATGGATGGGGGGATTATGAGGTTTTAGCAACTAGTTTACTTATCATCCTTCGTATCTGCCTTGCGCATCATGCTTTGATCATTTATGTGCAACCTTAAAGTTGATTGATTTCATGAGATTGCCATGTGATGGAAGTCCATCGGGGAGGACCAATAATCTCAACCATTGGGATGGGTAATGAAATAACCTTTGGACCCGCTCTGAAGAGCGTATTTGTGTAATGTACAGCTGTAGATAGTTCAGTTACAATACATTCATTATCAACAATGTAAATACAACCACAGTCGGTTATCACGAGAAACAATTGAGGGTGAAGGTGAAGCAGCTCCACAAATCTTTTTTTGGTTCAGTACATTTACAAGCATTTTTTGTTTTCTTGATTGAAGCTGCGGGTAACACCACATCTTTCAACTGTGTCTGCGGTCTGGTTTGTGCAGTAGACGGGAACGATGATGCACGATGCACGACGATACGGTTGTGCATTTGATTGAACGGCAGGGAAGGCGCAGTGCTACGGGGTCTCTGTGTATGCGCATCGGAACATTCTCTCCACGGGGTTAAAGCATTCATACAAAAACGTTCAAAGGAGAAGGGGCTGCTGTGCTCTATCTATTAACCAACACTACCACCATCGTGATGCGGACGTGAAGTCGATCGTGAGCGAGAGCGAGAAAGAGAAACAGAAGGAGAGATAGTGAGCGTGAGAAAGAGAGGAAGAAAGAGAAATAGAAAGGCAAAATCAAAAGTGTGAGAGCGAGAGATGCAATAGTGGAGCAATGGTAGTGCAATGAAGCGAGAGCGAGAGAGAGCGAATCAGGAATGCCGTGTGTATACACACCCGTGTGGCGTTGATTTCATTCAAGTTTTTCAACCGTCATTCATACGATGTACTTTTGCTATGGCATCTCGCACACAGACCGACCGTGCACACACAACCGTCCCATTCATAATTTGCTTCATTCATGTTTGAAAGTCGTGGAGCAATGATGTTGTGTGTGGCTGCTGCTGCTGCTGCTGCTGCTAACACCAAATTTCCCGTTTCACTTCTTATGCTATGTATATGCTTTTATGTACTGAAGGCGCGCTTGGAGATTGTGTGCCCCAAACACAAACCACGTTTTTATTCCTGCAGTTGCCATGGCCCCTTAGGCTGACGAGGCTAGTGCTCTCCCCCCCCCGGAGTCACCAAGGCTTCGTTTGGGTGCGTACTATAGTAGAAGCAAAAAAAATAAACGCTTTTGAAGCCGTCGATTCGCATCCGCATACATCGACGCGCAAGATGTTGCAGGAAAGGGTTGACTCCTCGCTGCAACATAAACTTTGAACAGGACTAATTAGCAATTATTCACTTTTGACTCCACTGCGTGCTCTCCACACACTGAACGATGGGATGTGATGGCGCCCACCAAGCGTCGATGGCTAAAGCACATGCTCTGAACGCCGAACTGTGTGTGCGGTGTGGCCAAGGAAAATGTAATATGTGTTTTCAGTTCGATCACGTTTAACGTGCATCATAACCACACCATCATAATAATGTCGACCGAGGCACATTCTAGCGTCGGATCGGATTTTGCTGCCTGAAGAATGGATCGATTATGATGTGCTGCTAAGCGGGAAAAGAAGCAAGCAATTTTCTCGTGCCCCGCGCAGCACATGGTTCAAGATTAAATTTTCCAAGAACTAACCAGAATTATTGCTGTGTTTTTACACGATCTTTTGTTGTCTTAGTGGAACTTAATCGTGCTCTGCTGACTCAGAGTACGCAGTTGGAATTGTACGGTAATTTCCGAAACATTGTGATGGATACGTAATGTTTGGTTTCCACATTTTAACTTCGTCACAAGTATAAATCTTGTTTCTTGAGTTCGTAATAAGGTAAAGAAAAATTGAGTTTTTGTGGCGAGTGGTTATGAATCATCATTGTGTATCTTCCTAAGAATCAATTTGATATCCGCAGTTTCATTACTCAGTACTTAGCTTGTACGATGCATAGTTAATCAATGGCATGTTGTAATGTGTTCCTCGGGTTTATCCTAGACGGTAGTAGTAGTAGTAGTAACAGCACCAACGATATTCATAGAAGAGGTCCGAAGTTGTTAGGAGAATGAAAACGCAAGCTTGTTTCACGAAGAAACAGGTTTTAAATCGTTCGAAGGTTTATAAATTTGTAAGGGCCGCACGAAAGCAGAATTCCGGAGAAGTATGTGACGGGGGGGGGGGAAGTGAAAACTACATTCCAATGTCCGTTATTCTCCAAAGTTCGCAATCCTAATGCCAGTCTGGTATGCCATCAAAAAAGAATCGTTCGAAGGTTTATAAATTTGTAAGGGCCGCACGAAAGCAGAATTCCGGAGAAGTATGTGACGAGGGGGGTGGAAGTGAAAACTACATTCCAATGTCCGTTATACCGAGAAACTTGGAAATCCAAAGGCCGGCTTTTATTTACAGATATATCTCCAGTCCAGTGTCCAGTCACGTAGTTGATGGTCAGGTTTGGAATGGGTTTTTTCCTCGCTCTCCATCATCATCATCGAGTGTATTAAGTGCTATGCAAATTTCAGCTCCATTCCGGTAAAACCTTCAAGAGTACTTTATGTGACTTATCTGACCGCGCTGTGTTTAAGGTTAAACAAAAAAAAAATTTCTAAATTTTGTATGAAATTATTGCAGCACAATTTATAATTGAAGCGTGCTTATTGCTGTAAATTCTTTTATTTCGTAATCGGTATCATATGTGTAGTATATGTACAAGCAAGGTTTGCAGTTTTTAAAACATCAATTCATCATTTGCTTGCCAGCGATGACGCATTCCCTTTCAGCAGCAATATGGAATAAAAAGCCTTCGAAATGGTGAGACCACATGGATGATTACTTGTGGATTTGTTTGTTGAACGGTCACAGAATGTCGATTAGTCATAGCGGTGCCATCACGCCTACCACACTCCTTCGCTTCCACAATGCAAAGAGAGTGGTGGACGATTGAATTCCATCATTTGAAACCCGGACAAGACACTTAGTTTAGTAAAAAATACGACAGTTATGTAAACAACCGCCGAGGTGTGCATTAGTGTTGCGTTTTTGCCAATTATCTGTCATGCGGATAGGCCAAGTGTACGCTTCCAGATCAAGATCTTTAGCTCAAATGCTAAAGATTATCCAAACCGGAGATCCCTTTTCGTGGAAATGGAAACCATCAAAGATGCCAGGGATCTACAACAATACACACCACCTGTTTTCATAGGCTTTATTTCATATATGAAAGTATATGATCATTTTGCAACTTGTTAATCTCTATGTGAACGATGTTTAAGTGTAAGATATGAGTGAAGCTTTTGACTAAAGTATCTTTTTCCCTTTTTGTTTTACAGGATCCTCTCATGATGATCGGCAAGAGCTTATATCATGTACATCATCATGCATATTGTTGTTCCGCTAATTCGCTTGCTGTCCTCGTCACAAAAGCGTTCACCTAGCATGTGAATGGATTGCGCAAACATGTTACTGGCACATTTATAAACTGTACGCTGCTGGCTGCGGATCGTTTAGAGTTTCGTGTGTCATCTTTGTGTACGTGAGTTTCTTAGCCTTTTCGATAACCTTCGTTGTGCTGTGTGTAAATTCATTTAATGTTTTTTTTCAGTGTCGTCCGGGTGTTGTGTATATATGTGTCTCTGGGTGGAGTACGGGTCGTTTTTCTACTGATTTGAGTTGTAATGTTTTCACTGCATGTATTGGTGAACGTTAGAGAATATGCGACTGTGTTTTACTATCAACACTTTGGCTGTGTTCAATATGTCTTGCTTGTATGCATTACATTTATTCCTATCATAACACTGTTTTTTTTTTGCTTCCTTCACGATGTGGTTCGTCGTGTGTCTCTGTTTCTTCACACACAAATACTATTTTGTCTAGTTTCTAGTCGCCACAGTGTGGAACGGATGCTGCTGCTCTTCTGTGGAATTTTCTGTGGAACGAGAGCTAGTTTACAGAGCCCGACGGTATTCGATGAAGCTTGTGATAGTACAGCGAATGTCTGGTTTTATTAGTTCGTGAATGAACATTAACCAGTCCACACACTGTTGGCAGTTGCAGTGAAGAGAAGCGTTAGACGACGGCGTTCAAAATCGTTAGCGTGCAGAAAGGGACTAACCGAAAGGATTTTGATGCAAAGTAATCAAAAGATAGAACGTGCCAAGCAGTCTAATTATTCCACTAGGAGGAACAAACCCTAGGACCCACTAGGAGGTAAGACCCAGGAATTATGGACGTTACTCTTGTCCATTTGCGATCGCATTCACAAAAAAGAAGAGGTGCTACATTCCGAAACGTCAGGCGTCCACCGACTAAATGAAACGAACCACCTAAAGCAATCCCAACGATGCAGGGTCCGTAGTTGAATAGTTGAACGTTTCTTTTTTGATGGCATACCAGAATGGTATGATGAGTGTGGACTCTGGACAATAACGGACCCCCCCTAGCGTTGGGCAGCCTTTCGTTGAACTCTGGTCCAGGGTTCAAAGCCCGGTAGACAATCGGTGTGCTGAACGGGAATTCGAAATTCTTGACGAAGTGGAATGAAAAACCCATCAACAGCTGCCACCCTAGCTGCGTGAAGCAGGAAGCAACATATAGGGCAACGTAGGATGAGAACGGTAGAAAAACAGATGGAAGTCGTGAATGGGTTATCGCCGATTTGGGCAATCCTGTTGCGGTTGAAAAAAAAAATCGTGATCGTGTTTGCTTCCCTTTTCCGTCCATGGTTATATCTGTGGCATCATTATCATCCTTATCATCAGATTTACGGAGGTCGATGTAGCAGCGCCGTGGCCCTGACAGCTGCAATCGTCTCCTCCTCCTTGGACTTACGGGGGGACCATGTGTGCCAGAAAGATTAGCGAGAGCTACACGTCCCTGGACAGCAGCAACTACCACCGTTGTATACCAGCGGTACATAACAGAAAGTCATTCATAAAAGTTACAGAATAATGATTTTCAAGCTAGTTTGAGTTTGATTACAGCTGATCAGGGAGAGGAGATCCGCATAGCGAAACAGAAAGAGAGGGAGCAAAGTGGGCGCCCTCGTTCGGAGCGATATTGGAAAAGAAAGTTTCTGTGGCGCGTCCGTCTTGCTGCTGCGACATGCAAACACAGAAAAAGAGAGAGAAAAAAAACGCTCCTCTTCTCCACTTTTTCCCATCGCGCTCGCAAAGAATGGGGTGGTGGTTGATGTTTGCGGTGTCAGTATTAGTTTATTTAGAGCGGGATATACTGTGGCGTTCAGGCATGAAACGCCGATGCCGGATGTTTACTCTACGGTGGTGGTGGTACGATGGTGATCGATGCAGTAAAGTAGTAAAGGGCATCATCTAGGGAAAGTCGGCGCAAACTATAGAAACACAACATCTGTAAGTAAGTAGTCCATAGTCCGGTTCAAGTCGTGCCACACACTCGGCGGGCGATGTGGTCTCTGAACGTGAACTGGAAGTAGAAATCGTCGGAAGAGTAGCAGAGGGTAAATACACACATAAACGCTGGGGACAGGCGACAAACACGTCCCCACATTCCCTCCACCTTACCCTTACCGGAAGAGTTTTCATTCACAATTTTTTACTTTCCATTTACGGGCCATTACTATTTTAGGATGATCTTATGGTATCCCATATTTTGGTGTACATTCTCTTAGCAGTATGACGAGAGAAGAACCATGTGTTGTTGTAGAGCTGAGAACAACAAACCACGTTGATGTGGATCATTTTGCTTAGTATGTTGAGGAACAACGTGTCTCCTATAGCTATCAATACCAACCTCTTGTTGTTGTATGAAAGGGATCTTGTAAAGGTTCAGGGCAGAAAAGTTCCTGCTTTGCAGCTTATACCCGGAATCATAATTTTGACACATTTTTAACGAGAAAAGCTCCAGGTTTCATCAACTTTCTTACCCCAAAGGGTAAGACCCAGAGCCAGCTAATAAAACCGACACACGAGACAGAAGAGAGCAAACGATTCCACTTCCAGTGGCGATATAAAAGCATAAATCAACGATAATTGTCCGTCGATTACATTTTAATTTACACATCATCATCATAGCCGCTCGAAAAGCCTCTGCAAGGAGAACGCTTAGTCTCCGGCGCAGCTCGAATGGAACCGAATTTTTGTGCGTCCTCGCGCTCGCCCGGCACCAAGGAAAGGGAGGAGAAAGGAATTGAAGAAAAACGAGTAAAGATAACTGTTCGCCCGACCGCCTATTTCAATCGGGGGGCCCCGGTTAAATATCATTCGCGTTCGTCGGGCAGATTGGGCGTGCATCACCTTTGGAGGGTGACGCGAAAAAGCAAGCACAAAAAAGGACCCTTCAAAGTTGGTTTGTTTGGTGTGTGTTGTTGCTAAGCGCGCGTGTGCGCTAATTAATGGTTCAATTTGTTGTAGTGCCACGGTGTTGTGTGTGTTGGTTGTGTGCGGTCAATCACTGTGACTTGTGTTTTATAATATTTTCCTTTATTTCTATGTTTGTACGCTACTCGTAGTACGCTTGTACGGTTAATTTAGCTTTTCTGTTTTCAGCTACTACTGAATCTAATCAAGAAATTTTTCTAAATTGCGCTTTGACTGACCGCCCAGCAGTAGCCGTGCGCGATCAACAGCAACTGCCCATTTATGCTTTTATGCACAAACGGTCAGGAAAGCGAATTTCTTCTTCAATTAGTCTGTCAGCGACGGCCACTGCTGATCGAAGGGGAGTAGTTGGAGGCACATTCCTTTGGCGCGGTCACACATGGGGAAGATGATCGTACCCCCTCCCCCCCAAACTTATCGAGATTTCTTTCTCTCTCTCCCTAGTCTTTCTGTTTCTCTTTCTCTCTTTTCTTTTTCTTTCTTACTCTTTCTCTTTTTCTCTCTTTTTCTCTCTGTCTCGTTTGCCGTGGCTGCTCAACCTCGCCAAACCTTTTTTTCCTGAAGATTCTTTTGCCTATTAGCGTGTGTATATGTGTGTGTGTGTGTTTGCAAAAATGGCCCTCCAAATCATCGATTCGGCAGTTCGTCGACCGCTTGCATTCCATTGCTGGCCGCGCCGGGGAGGTGCGGCGAAAGGGCATTGTGGGGGTGCGTGTGACAGGCGAGCGATAAAACCAGTCGGTCCTGTTGTGTGTGTGTGTGTGTGTGTGTGTGTGTGTGTGCTCCATTCCATTCGTTCCAGACAGGTAGCTTTCTTTTCGAATCCGTTCTTCTCTCGTCTTCAGGATCACCAGCGCAGAAAGAGCGCCTACCAATCGCACTCCGATCAACGGAAGGAGCATCAATTTCGGCGCATCAACACAACAAGATACGATTGCAGACTGGCCGAAGAATCTCCCGAGGACACCCCATACAACCGGTATCTGACGGACCGCCGCCGCTGCCGCCGTGATTGAAGTGATCATCTTAAAGTGAAGGACCACAGAGCGCTTTTGTTATGCTCTTCTGTGGTGGTGCTGGGGTTTGTGTGCCCTCCAGAGGTCGCAGGTAGGGGTCGTGTCGAAAACGGGGTACCGAAATGTAATCACAGAACCGGTTTTCATTTTCGATCTGACTTATTTTTTTCTCAAACGAGTGAGATCACTTTGAAAGCTGATTTTGTACAATTAATTCAACGAGACACCCTGTACACGTACCCCCCACCGCCTTGAGTGATAAACGTGAATAAAAAAAAAACAACAAACGTGTCATATTTATGAAGTGAAATGTTGGTGAATAATTACGAAGAGAGTATGTATATTTGCAAGTAATCAAACATG
This sequence comes from Anopheles maculatus, assembly GCA_002091835.1. Classification (NCBI taxonomy): domain Eukaryota; kingdom Metazoa; phylum Arthropoda; class Insecta; order Diptera; family Culicidae; genus Anopheles; species Anopheles maculatus. The sequence goes on from KZ062290.1 coordinate 172,106, forward strand.
CAAGTTGGTGAAAAAGTTCATTAAATACGTACTACCAGCACTACCTCAGCAGTGTTTTGATTGGCTGATAGCTCTATTTAAAGAAATCAAATGTGATTTCTCTATCCTTTTATTAATTGTTACATTAATCTTTTAAATACCAGTTTTTTTCTTTGCAGTTTTGGATGTTTTTACAGTTTAATGGTCGACGTGTTTCGTCTGCAGATAGAATGCTGTCGTACTGATATCATTATCAAGTGTATCAGACGCCTATCCTTTTAAGGTTTTGGGTTCTAATGGGAGCGTTTTGGAACTTTCACATGATTAGTAAAGTTACCAAATTCCAGTAATTTTCTTCCTGCATTCTAGCAAAAGAAAACAAAAACTTCTGTCAAAAGAAACAATTTTTACGTTTATCTATCATTTCCATCAAATTGGTCGGTTTTGCAATAGACAGAACATAAGACCTTTGACAGATACGACTAAAATATCAAGGTATCAGGATTCCATCTCCATGTCTCGGATTATCTTGTTGAACGCTATGTTTAAGAAGATGATCGTTGAATAGTTAATAAATTTAGTTGGAATGACAATGAAAATAAAGCTGCTACACATAACTCAATGCATAGTTTCTTTTTCTTGACTCCTGAATAAAAGTAGTATTTTATAAACCTGTTCCTATTCCTTCCCAAATGGCAGCCCCTCAACAATTATTCGGGATCATACAGTACTGGAATAAGTGTTTGTATTTTCCAGAGCTTTCAGAGCCTAAACGATCGGTTGTATCTATCAGCCTGATCATTGCACTCGAACGGCAGTCGAATCGAATGAAGTTGTCGAATCGAACGGTAGAATATTTGGTATCATGCAACGTACTCGAATCGACGATGGTAACTGGATTGTGAAATGTCAAGTGGTTTATGAGTTTGTGAATATCAGTAAGATATTCAACAAATGGTGATGGTGGGAGAAATGTTTAATTTGTCTTTTCTTTCTTTAGAGGTTTTTAAAAAGCTTTCGAGTATCTAAAGATTTTTTTACAAATACTCGAAGCGGTTGCACCAAAATTTCCTCCCGTGCATTGTTTGGGAAAGACGTTGAAGCAAAAATTGACATCTTAGTAGGCTACTGTGATTGCTCGAACGGCAGCTCGAACACACGTTATGATACCAATAAAGCTTTTTGAGCAAGTTTTTATGCCGTTCGAGTGCAATGATGTATGTATGAATAACTTGAAGAGATGGTAAGAATGTAGAAACTGTGTTATTTACTCAAAGTTCTGTCGCCGTAAGGTTCACATATGAAAATCTCCATCATTTGCACAGTAACTGATGATGAAGTATCTCAGCAGGCATCGTTTCTCTGATGATTCTCAGCTAAACCGGGTCACTTGGATGGAATGCGTAATCGCTTGGTGCTAATCGGTTGTATATTCTATGACGAAGATGACGGATAATGACGATGATGCCATTGTTGGAGACAAAACAATCCAAGGCACTGTCACACAAGCGTGAGTCACTCTGCGCCATAGCGCATCCTAATGCAGGTATATGTCGTTGGGCTCTTGTTAAGTACTGATTGGCCTTAGTAACCCTTAACAAATGCAAAATAGCACATTTCAAATTGATTTCGTCACGTCACCCACCTTCGAAATCGAATCGAAAGCTTCCAAAAAAAAAAGGTTTGTCCGAGATTTTTTGCCAGCTACTACTAACTGTCACCGTGTTTGTGAGCTTCCGGTAGTATGCTGGTGTCAGTTGCAGCTTGGACCTAAATAAATTTACAGTGTGTCATCTCCAGATATACTACTTCACGCGTTTCGTGCTTTTTTTTTGCTATAAGAACCACTAAATTGTTGCTTTTGAAAGGGCCTAACAAGTTTTGGGGAACAATGGCACTCCTTACGCCCCACCAAAGGGTGCAGTAAAACTGGTCATCAACGTCTTTGGTCAATGCCGCCGGCCCAGAAGGAAGGCGAGTCGCTGCCGTGTTGTTCCGGCATTCCAACTGCTGTTCAGCGGTCGGCTTTCGGCAACCACTTTTCTCCTAGGTCAACCGTTATGCTGCTCGACGGAAGGCGCGAGGTTTAGGAATTCGAAATATGCGCCTAAACGGTTATATCACTGACTGTGTTGCGCCGACTCGAGCAAGCGGCTATTGCTTGGTTACACGAAAAACGGCTCCGGAACTCCGGGTGGGGGATGTGAGCGGACGGGCGGCGGACAGGAGCAGTAAGACCAACCAATAGAGCAATCTTTTCTGTTGCGGTTTTGTTGTACAGTCCGTCGCTTGTTGTTCGTTCCAAAGGCCGCGCTGTTGTGTACGCTGACGATGATGATGATGATGATGGTTCGGCGTGAACAGCGAAACGTGTGAAGCAAAACCGGTTCGATTTTATGGGCGCATTGATCATTGCCACGGATCATTGCTTAGACGGAACGGTAGGAATGTTGGGGAGGGGGCGGGCGGCTAGGTAGCAGTGGTACGGTGGTGGTGTGCTGTTGAAGAATGAAATGCGTGCATGCGTTTTGGAAGTGCGCTACTCGGGGTTTAGCAGTCATGCTGTGGACAAAAAAGACAAAAGATGAGACTGCGCATTTAACAGCACAAAAGGTCAGTTTAAGTGAAGAGCATTTTTTGTTGAATTTGAAAGGAAAGTGGAAAATAAAGCTTTATAGTAGCAGTATCTGGGTATAGGGAAGGCCCGGGTATAGAATCCCGAATATTGCAATCGTATGATGCATATTGTGAAGTGTATGAAACAATTGGTGATATAACGGCCATTTTAAATTTTGCACGAACCAGCAACGAGCCGACGGCTAGATGGCGCTGCGAATTGAATATTATGATGAGATGATGAAATAAGCAGAACTTGGCACCGTCAGTTGTTTAGCGAATGAGGAAGGAACGGAAGAAAAAGAATTGACTACATCCATTAATATCGTGCTTCAAATTCAGTTCTTCAAATTATTGACCTAAAGGATGGGGAATTAAAATAGAGCAAAATGTATAATTTTAGTGACATCTATACATCAAACGTTTAGATAAAACCAATTTGCAATCTGGCTAAATTCTACGTTTGAATTGTTTTTCTTTTATTATTATCTGTTTTTGAGCTGGTTCCATTTGAGAAGAAGTCGTTAAGTGGTGTTTTACAATCAATTATCGCTATCGAAATTGTGTTTCCCGTTGCAAAACAATGCAAATTAGACAATCGATATAGCGCCATCTTTACGTCAAATTTCAAACAAATTATCACACATTTAGCGACACCTATCTGTATGTCGTTCATATGCTGCTAGCGTCATCTGTGTTTGAATTCTGAAAGTAATATCCTTTGACAGTGCCCTCTATATATCGAACATATCGCACCATGCTAGCGTTGCCTGTGTTCTAATAGTGAAACTAATTTTATGCGATCTTTTTATTGTATCGTTTTCGTTTAAAAAACGAACTAACTGAAAGCAATTTAAAAAGTTATATTTATATCTTTACAGTGTAATAACTGTTGAATTGCTGAAATGAAATGTACATAATCGTTGTGTTGTTTTTATCGTTAAAAAATTAAAACTTTTAATGCTTCGAATTGCTGTAAATGTGGTAGGGTCACATTTTGAAAATAATTATTATGAAAACTAATCGATTTTAATGAGAACTAGTTAGAAGAGAAAAAAAGAAATCAAAATAAGGAAAAGATTAAAATAATTACACGAAGAAGACAAACCTGTGTGCAGCATAGGAAAGGAAACGATCAGTGTCATCAGGATATGCGATGTTTCTGTAGTGGAACCTGAAAACACATGCAAAACCACACAAATGTACACCCGTAAACGACCTTGCTTTGTTCCAAACATTTTGTAAGTATATTTTCTGCCTTTAGCCTTAGATACAAATTACATTACATACAGTTTGTCATAGAATATTAAATATATAATTTGCCGGGTGTGTTGCTGGTTTTTGTTGTGTTGGTTTTTACGAGATACTGTGCGAGAGAACGATGGTCGGGCGATGTTGTTGTTCGTCGTGGGCGGAATGTTTCGAATGTTTTGCACACTGCACAATTGTAAATAAACAAAACCATCTCCCTATATAAGCCTCCTTGCTTTACAGATTTTCCTTACGAGTTACAACTTATTGCCCTGGTTGCCTGCTGTGTGCGACTGGAAATGCAGCCCATTTGCATGAAGCAAAAGTACAGAAAGGAGTGTCGCGCAACATCGAAACCGCTTGTCACACAGTTG